>JASDQU010753656.1:53531-86232 GCA_032191745.1 Picea mariana
GCTTCTTGTGGGAATATATTTTGGAGTATTGATGGAGAGCTTCTTGTGAGAGCTTCTTGAGCATTTTTGGTGTGGAACACTTGAGGATATTGAAGATCTATAGGTGACTAAGGTAACCAAGGATATATAAGCCGAAATTATGAGGAAAGTGAAGAAAAGAAGGCCGAAATGCAAGGAAGGATAAATTCTTTTGATGGTGCTTTCTAAGGTATGTTATTTACAGGTCATCTCACCATTTTCGCTATAACTTTTTTTATATAATGATTCAGATCTTGAAATTTCTATGCAAGTGAGAAAACATAGCCAAGTATCTGTGGTTAAAAATTCATCTTGTGGGTCGTTGTAGTTTGGGAGTTACACTCCATGAAAAATAGGGTTTGTGGCTAGTCTTGAAACTAGTCAAAATCGGGTGTTTCAGGTAAAAATGTCATAACTTCTTCATAATAGATCCAAATTCAGTAAGACCAATTGTGTTGGTTATATTATAGTCTATAGTATACTCTGTAATAGTTTTATATCTATTCAACAAATATTCCATGCGGGGCACACTCTACAAGATCACTCTCTAGAATAATCTAGAATTCAGCAAGGTATGCCATTTTTGCTATACCTCCTTTTCTAAGAGGTTACAAGTAGTTCCACTTGGATTAATTGTATAAAACACACTGAATAAAATTGTGTATTAGTTTCAGATCTTTATTAAGTATATGTACAAAGTTATGATTATTTCAAGTTAGGGTTGTTGACTAATCCAAAACTAGTCATGGTTGAGACAAGCAGTTGATGAGTTGGCACATACATGAGGTGTATAGTTGATGATGTTGGTACATATTGATGATTCATTGTTGATGAGTAGTTGACACATGATTGGTATATACTTGGTACATGGTTGGATGCACTTGTTTATGGTACAAGTTGATTACAGGTTGTTTGGCACAGGTTGGTGCATGGTTGATGCTCTTGTTTATGGTACAGATTGATATCTGTTTAGGATTGTTGCCTCATCTCAGTTGGTGCTGAGAATGTAAGCTGATTCTTGCATATAGAGCTGGTGCTCTTGTAGAGTTGTACTCTATTCAGTTTTTGTTGAAAAACCCCCAGATTGTTGTTGAAAAACCCCCAGATATATTATTATTTTCCATATTCATTTATTCCTAATAAATACTTAACAACAATTCAATCTTTTGATTTAGATATAAATGAAAACTAACTCATCATATTCCCACTATATAGAATTAATAATATGTAATGCAATGCCAGTAACATATTTTCCCCTTTATAAATATGTTTTTTTCCTTCATAATATTTTTCCCTTTACAAACAGGTTCTTATCTACTTCATAATAACACTTTAATACTTACTTTAATACTTCTTAAATATCAATATGATTAAACAAAAATGTATCTCAATAAAAATAAAAATAAAAAATAAAATGCTTACTTTCATTTTCTATTTGTTTGCTGAATTCTATGTTCTTATCTACTTTATAATATTTTTCAAATATTGATCTTTTAAAAAGAATATATACTTGAGATAATCATTAATCATAAAGAAAGAAATAAATTCTTACTTCCACCAACCACATCATTTCACATTTGTTCTTATCTTTTAATATATATATATATATTAAACAATCATATATCAAAGTAAAAAATAAAATAAAAAATTCTTACTTCCATCAACCACACCATTTCTCATTTATTCTTATCTTTTAAAAGGAATATATATTTTAAATAATCATATATCCTATTTATTCTTATCTTTTAAAAGGAATATATACTTTAAATAATCATATATCAAAGTAAAAAAATACTTATGCCATCCACATCATTCCATATTTATTTTTTTAAATCAATTTAAAAGTTTATTTGCTAAATTCCTTATTTGTTTGTTATTTTTCTCAATTCCTTATTTACTTGTTTTTGTCTATCAATTCTAAAAGTTCTAAAAGTTCATTTGCTTGCTTTTTAGACTTCAATACAATATTGTAGTTACTTATCAATATAACAATATTGTAGTTACTTATCAATATAAAGCTTTAACAAAGGATGAACTTAAAAATCATTTACCTACCTAAAACTTATAATTGATATTTTATAAATTTCAAACTTTATGTGTAAATGTATCTAAGTATGACAACATTTATCCCATCTAGTGACCTAACTATGGTATTCATTTTTCATTATTTACTTTTAGTTACAAGTTTATAAAACATCATAATTAAGTTCATCTCCATGTCAACATGATGTTGCAACCTTAGTTATGATGGAGAAAATGGCCCAAGAAGAATGATAAGGGATGTTACAACAATAAATCATGTAATTGTTAATAGCGATAAGAGTTATGAAATTGGGTGGTTGTTAATAATGATAAGAGTTAGGAGGTTTTTTGTGATACTAAAAATAATACATGCCATGAGAGTGATGAAAACCTATGTTAGAATAGGATTAACAACTCTTATCACAACAAGTATGGTTAATGGTGTTAATTATGATGCAACCAATGATTTGAATTATGATAGAGAGAGTGATGCAAAATGACAAATATAAATTTTAAATAAAATTAACATCTTTCTTTAAAATCACTATTAAAATATGACGTTGTAGCATCATAAGTAGCATCATCTCTCGGTGCATTTTTCTATTAAAAAAATAAAGTATAAATGATATAAAATATGACATAATGAGTGACACCAAGATTTACATCAAATTTGTGTCATTTAATTTGACAGACACTCTTCAAGGAATCATCTTAGTAATGAGAATAATGATGCAAAACAATATTTAGCATTATATTAGTGTCCTCAACATCATTAGTTTATGCAAGAAAAACCCATGAAGTCATTGTTGCATTAATTTTGCATCCTAGGTGTGTTTCTTGAATCATATTAGCATCTAGGTGTGTCAATATGGGCATCTTTATTTCATATTAGGTTTCATTACGATGTCATATATTCATCATACTAGAGTCATTATAACATTAATAATAATAAAAAATTTAGTCATTTTCAGCTATATCAACTCCGTATTAGAGTCAACAATGCATCATTACTATTCATTTTGCAGCATTACCATATTGGCCTCTATTTAGAGTCTTTGTCAACCCAAGTTGTGTTGTTTTAGTTTCAAAGTTGTGACATTATTATTAGTAATGATTAAATTCTTTTTATTAATTTAATTATGATTGTTTATTTAATTAATTTAATTAATCAATTATTATTTGTCAATATAATTAATAAATATTTTTATTATCATTTTTGGCTCTACGTCGATTCCCTCCTAGGGTCTTAGGATTTTGACGCTTCTTTTTTCCTAGGGATGCCCCATGACATGGCCTACAAGGGGTGCAAACCCCCTTCTTACAAATCAATCCTTGGTTGCAATGGTGCCGATGATTATGGACCCAATGTTTCTTCAAATGGTGCCCCTAACAACCCCTCCCTTACCAATCCTAAGGTGGATGTAAACAAAGCCAGTGACACAACAATGATAGATCTATCACAATCTAGCTATGAGCCCAACAAATGGAATCTAGGCCAATGGATTCCAAAAGTGAAGGAAATGCCCAAATATGAGATACATTTTGAACATATAGGCAACTATGTTCAATCTATGAATGATCGTACCCTCATAGGAAAGTTTCTAGGGATTTGGCCCATTGAATTAGATATGGTTTCCTGTATCAATGATTAGTGGAAACCCAAAGGTCATATCGAACTTAAGCTTGTATCCAAATAGTTTTTCATCGTGATATTTCACCATTAGGAGGATGACAAAAGGGTTTTTGAAAATGGACCTTATTTCTTTTGTTCAACAAGCCTTCACCTTCGCCATTGGATAGAGAAATTTAACCTAGATAAGGAAGAATCATCCTATGTCCCAGTCCAGGTTCACGTATACTCTCTTCCACATAAATATTGGGACAAGGAAATCCTTGCGGGGATTGGAAATACTTTAGGAACCTTTGTAAATAATGTTGAGGCCACCAAGAAAGGTAAATACACCGCATTTTCATTTACATGAATGTTTTGATACCTAATCCAGAGTCCATCTACCTCAGCTACCAAGATTCAAATTGGATTTAGAATCTAGACTATGAATACATTCCTTTTCACTATCATTGATGCCATGAGAATGGACATATTTTCCATTATTTTCCTCTAAACAACCCCACAAGGACTTCAAAAACATAAAGAAAAAAGATGAGAAGGGTTTTGTCAAGGTAGCGAGCAGGCGCAGATCTATCAAAAAACCACCTTAGTCAGAACCAGTCAAAGCCAGTACTTCCAAAAACAGATTCGATATCCTTGGTGAATTCCTATCGAACATGATCAATGCCATCCCCTCCAATTCCCAACCTGATATCTCATTGCCTAAGGGGCCCTCAAATATTTCTATCAACTCTGTTGATCTCAAGGAGTAGTTACCCATTGAAAATCCCACGGACCCATTGGATCTGATGGTTGTAGCCATGAGTGATAATGTTGAAGATGGCAATAAGGGGGAATAATATGACATGGATCTATAAGGATTGGCCTACAACGCATAATTGAAGCATGTCAAAGGTGAGATATAAGATATATTTCAAATGATTAACAATTGTGAGTGCACCATGATCTCACTAGGAGAAAGAATTCCCCATATTCTGTTAGACTCCCTACAAGCTCTATCCCAACATTGGGGTTACTCACCAACAAGTTGAAACTACACAAGAAAAACCATGAAGATGACAAGCACCAAGGGAGAAAATCCAATCTGCAATTGCTCCATAAAATTGGGGATATTTTGGTTAATTCAAGGAAAAATGTGTTGATCATGGATTCATATCAATCCTCCCTTCCCCATCATCTACAATGCATATAATCTCCTATAACATTCATGGTCTCAATGGTAAGAGTAAGCAATGGATCTTACGGAATAAGGTATGTACCAAATCTCCTAATATTTTAGTGCTACAAGAAACAAAATGTTGTGATGACAATGACGAACCATTCCTTAAAAACTGTGGAGGAATGCTCAAGCAATGATCATCGATGACAGAGGTGTAGCAGGAGGGACTGCCATTCTCTGTAAACTATCTACCATTATTTTAGATAACTTATTCACCACCGAAAGAATTCTTTCAACTCAATTCAAACTTATTGGTTCATTGGAAAATAGCTTTCTCACTAATGTTTATGGACCCCATCCTATTGTGGAGAAATATGCCTTTTTGCAAACTCTGATAAATTTGGCAGATGTCATTGAAAAAAATCACTATATTATAGGAGTAGATTTCAGCCTCATCTCCTCCCTTGTGGATAAAAGGGGAGAGATTCACAAGCTAGACCTAAACAATGATGCCTCCAAATCCTTCATTCATGATAAAAATTTAATTGACATCGAAACCTATAATGGTATTTACAGTTGGAACAACCGAAGGGGAGAATCCCATCAAGTAGCATACAGGTTGGACTGCTTCCTGATCTTGGAATCCTTTCTTCTCTCAAGCCAAGGTCTAGCTACCAACATTCTTCCTTTAGCGGGATCCAACCACTAGTATAATTTCCTCTCCTTAGATTCTCTAAGAACCCCTCTCAAGAGACCCTTTTGGTTTGAAAATTTATGGCTTGCTCATCCATATTTTCAAGAAAACATCAATAAATGGTGATAAGAATAAACTATACAGAAATGTTCTCTCATGTATCGCTTCTAGAAAAGACTCAAAAATATCAAAAAACATCTCCACTCCTTGAATAAATCGATTTTTGGAAATATTTTTCAAGATCGGGAGGATCTGGAATCACATATGGAAGATATTTATTAACAGATCCTTACCTCGAGGATATATGATTCTTTATCTCATCAAAGGTAATAGATTTCCTCCTATCTTGATGAATGTTATTAACAAGAAGATATTCTCTGGTGCCAAAAATCTTTCATTCAATGGCTCAAAGAGGGGGAGTGAAACACTAATTTCTTCCATTAATCCATGATACAAATGAAACATTCACACCACATCACTCCACTTTGTAATTCTTACTATAACAATCTTTGTTCTCATTAAGATATTCAGAAAAAAACTAGTCTCCTTCTTCAATTCTCTTCTATCAGAGGCTCAACCTGATCACTGAGAGGCTATTCATTCCATCACCAAGCACATTCCCCACCTTGTCACTGAAAACCATAACGTCAGTCTCCTTCACTCAATTTCCCTTTCTAAGGTGTAGGTTGTTGTCATGGATATGCCCCCTTGTAAGGCGTTAGTTCCTGATGGTTTTACCATCGATTGTTTCCACCACTACTGGTCCATAGTTAAAAATGATTTTTCGGCCTTTGTGTCTGAATCGACAACACATCTCAGGGGTCCTTCCTACCTTGAAGGAAAATTTTCTTATGTTGATTCCTAAAGAAGACAAAGTTGTGGATCCCAACCAATTCCCCCCCATATCCCTCTGCAATGTGATCTATAAAATCATTACCAAAGCTATCTCTTCTTGCCTAAATCCACTTATCCCTCTCCTTATTTGTCTTGAGAAATATGGCTATGTGGAGGGGCATCAAATTTTGGATAGCATCATTCTCACACATGAAGTAGTTCATTCCCTTAAATTTACCAAACCTCTAGGAATGTTGATTAAATTGGACCTATCTAAATCCTTCGACAAACTCAGATGGCAGTATATCCGCTCAGTCCTCCTTGCCTTTGGTTTCCATCATGATTGGGTCAAGTGGATCCTCTCTATAGTATTTTATTCCTTCTTCTCCATTCTAATCATTGGGTCTCTTCTCCTCCCTTCATGCCCTCTCAAGGAATTCACTAAGGTGATCCTCTCTCCCCTTCATTTTCATTTCGATGGTTGAGGGTTTGGGAATAATTCTTAAAGCAACTATTAACTCTCACAAATTGCATGACCTTAACATGCATGATTCTAATCTACTCATTTCCCACAATCAATTTGTGGATGATACCATGCTAATGGGTATCCCTACAGCTCAAGAGGTGAGGGACATTAAAAAATTCCTTGAAGACTTCATGGATGCCTCTAAAATGTCCATATCAAGTCCCAAATATTATTTTTAAGACCTCTTTAGCAATCCAATTCCATGTCTCCCACATTTTGGGCTTTTTTAGGAGCTCCGTTCCATCAAAATATCTAGGAGTTCCCCTCCTAGACTCAATTATAAGTAATGACCCATGGGAATATCTTATTTCCAAAATCACAAAAAAGATATTCAGATGGACCTTTCACACCTTGAATATTGTTGTCCATCTGATTCTCCTTAAATTTTTCCTTCAAGTCATACCCATCTACACCTTCTCTGCCCTAGTCTCCCCTAAGAGTATCTTAAAAACCGTCAAATTTATTCAAAGAAACTTCCTTTGGTAGGGAACCAAAGTGGACATAAAATGGGCCTTAGTAGCCTAGAGTACCCTCTATCTTCCTAAAGTATAGGGAGGGTTGGGACTGCACAACCCTAAGATTCTCAATTTTGTTCTTGGAGCTAAGATATGGTGAGCTCTAGTGTGCTATAGTGTGCACTATGGAAGAAAAAATATGCCAAATAAATCCATTTTTCAAATATCATCCAAATGGATGGGGAGATCCCTAGGTCACTTATATAGAATACTTCTTGGTAGAATAAATATTTCATTTAGGATCACATCTTCTACGAAATTTGTGATGGGCAATCGACCTTATTTTAGGAGGATTCTTGGAAACAACTCCCTCAGATCTAGGACTATTTTACCTACTTGAACCTAAAAGAAATAATAAATATGAGTCATGGCTAGAATTTTTATCAATAATGGGCTTCTCAGTCATCTACCTCTGACTAGAGGTGGTGGGCTATAAATCCAGATCACCTACCCCTCCAAGAAAGGCTCAATTTTTCATCTTTAAATTTGGAACTTCTCAACCACTGAACCAAATATTTGAAAAAGAAAGACAAAATATCGTGGAGACACAAGTTGGGTGGATTATTTAGTCTCAAGGAATCCTATGCTTTTGCATCAGGACATGCTCAAATCATTCAGGACAACATATGGATTAAAATATGGAACTCCAATCTTTGGCCGAAAGTGGCCATATTTCTCTGGTTAACTGCTCATGGAAGGATCCTGACTTCAGATCAGATACTCCACATAAGTTTTGAATGGAAAATACTCTATGTCATGTGAAAACAAGCTACAAAAACTTTAGAGCACCTTTTGAAATCTTTTCCCTTAGGTGCAACCCTTTGGGATCAAGGCACCAATCGTTTTAGACAAATTGATTAGCATAGAGATAATGTCAAGCTCACTCTCTGTTCATGGTGTTTGAAAACACATATTTCAACATAGATCATAATCCTTTAGTAACCACTCACACAACCAGATCAAATATCAACACACCAATATTTTGACATGGTAACACCCTACGGGGAAACATCCATGACCCTAGCCAACATGGCCACTTGGAGCAATTTATTAATGCAAAAAAAAAACATTACAACGAGATTTAAAAGAGAGTTTCTCACAATCGATCATCGACAAATGACCCTCCATGTTATTTAAATAGATATCATGGACCAATCGGTTGCTATGCCATAGATCAGTGTAGTCGTTAAGATTGAGGAGAATATGAATTGTTGGATCACTCTGTGTCGAGAACATATCATGACCGTCATATTTCCTAACTATAAATTCATACTAAATAAACACAATTTTACCTAAAGACACATTAGAACAAGTTAATCTTAACTAAATCCTAAGTGTATAAATATCCTGTAATGTCCCCATACTTGCAGGCTAAGCCACGACACACAAACTTGAATTATGCCTCTAGGATATTCTTTGTAGTGGCCCAAACTCACTACTGGAAAATGCTACTTCAAAATTCCTAGTGCATGGAACCTACTTATAACACTCCATGTTACAAGTAGACCAGATTAACTGCGCACAACCCTAAGGTACTGTGCCTAGATTTGTGTTGAGATTCACTCTACGAGTACAATTTTTTTTTATACAATTATAGCAGTGGAATAAATGTCACAAATCCTTTGTGTGCTTTATCCACTACAAGAGAACATGCAATTAGCACCTAAAATAGCATCATAATTTAGTGTATTTTACTCCATGAATCAGACACCTTTTCTAGAGCAAAACTGGGTGCAATATGGACTTTTTATAATTGCACCAGATTTAGCACCAAAATTAGCACCAGATTTAGCGCCAAAAAATAACGTTAGGAATAGCACTAGGATTAGAATTAGGTTTAGCACCGGGATTAGCACCAATATTAGCGCCAGGATTAGCGCCAAGATTAGTGCCAGGTTTAGCGCCAGGAATAGCACCAGAATTAGCACCATTTTTAATGCCAAGTGTTTCTTCCAGTTTTTCTTGTAATATGCCTTCCAATTTTGCTTGCATTTTTGCGTCTGGTTTAGCTTCCCATTTTACGTCCAGTTTTTCTTTTGATATGGCTTCAAATTTTTCTTCCAGTTTGGCGCTAGGAATATCACCAGGTTTAGCACCAGGTGTTGCTTCCAGTTTTTCTTCTGATATGCCTTCAAATTTTCTTCCATTTTGGCTTCCAGTTTTGCTTCTAATATGGCTTCCAATTTTGTTTCTAGTTTGGCTTTTGGTTTGGCTTCCAGTTTTACATCTAGTTTTGCTTCTATTTTTTCTTCCCGTTTTTCTTCTGCTTTGGCTTCCAATTTTTCTTCCATTTTTTCTTCCGGTGTGGCTTCTGTTGGCTATTATGGGATGACTCGGGTTCTAACTACATGATTACCAACAACCCCTCAACTATTGACCCTTCTGGATACCAAAAGGCAATGCATCGCACAAAGTGCATTGTGAAGTCTCACCCGAGATGGTGTCAATGGGTGGCCGCAGGACTCAGGTGTTTGCAACCATGGGATGGGATGTACTTCTCTCTCAGGTGCATTAGATATACTCACCAACTAGCCCTCGAATTCTCATTCATTATGCTAACTCTAGTTGGATGTTAGTTCTAACCATTGGCACAACTATTCCAACAAAACTTCATTAACCATTATAACAACATATACCAAATGGAATATATTCATATACTGCAACATAATATTCAGATATGAATACTAACTATGACATTCATCCATTAGTGTTGTTCTACAGATTTCATCAGTTATTCCTAGTGTGCAATATTATTTCCTTTATCATTTTAACATGTTCAAAATAAAATCATTAAGGAAACTATAATCAAAAGTAATGCAAACATTCACGCATAACCCAGATATATTGTGGTTCACCCCCTCCTGGGGCTACGTCCATAAAGATGAGTCGCTTTAGCTCTTTATTATTCTTCATGCAAAATCTAGTGTCGCGCACTACACATTTCTTCCTCCATTACAATCGATCTCCACATATCACAATAGTCCTCACAAAACTGATAACTTCTAACCAATATACCATATGAGTACCTAACTGACTAACTCTTTTCATAGTCCTAATACATTCTACTTATACAAAAAATGGGACAAATCCCGTACAAAAACCCTAATCCTAAGCGGATTAGGTTTGTCCACTTTCTACTGACTCAATCTCAGCTGGTCCATGATCCAACCATTCTCTAAGTCGACGCTTGTCCACTTTCCAACTTCTTCACAACAGTTTGTCCACTTTGTAACCACTTTTCCTTGGTGCTGGTGTTCCTTTTCTTCTGGCGCTTCTTTTCCTCTATTTCCGACGTGCTCCCCATTTTTCAGCGCTTCCTTGATTTTTCAAACTTCCTTTATTTTCTTCCAAAATCGGCCTGTGCCAACAGGGCCCCAACATTGAAATCGTGACTCATCCCGAGTCACTCCCCGACTCCTGCATATTTCACTCCTTGTTCTAGTGCTTCATACATTTATGTTGCTTGTTGGCATTGCCCCTGAGCCTGGTTTCTCCTCCGTCATGGCTTCTACCATCTGCGCGGTGATTGGAGGTTTCAATATTTCTGTCCCCTCCAACCCTATATGCTCCACCCTTGATTTTTCTGCATCGATCTCCATGACCAATTGTTCAGTTGTTTCTTGTAGAGGCTCCAGCTAAGCCTTCCTTGCAATGTTTTATGCCAGCACTGATTTTTCTTCTAATTGTAGAATCTTCATTTATGCAATTGTCTTAAAACATTTTGGCAGTTACATTATCTTTTGTATCTGTTTAAAGTCTTCCATTGATGTGTGGACCCTATCCTCCTTTCCTTTCAGCTCCTGAAAGATTCCATCTTCTTGTACTTGTGTCCACAGTTGGCCACTTTTCTCCAACAACCCTGCCATCTTTTGTATAGCCCGTGGTATATTTTCTGCAAATTTTGTTGTGTCTTTCTCTCACTGCGCTCTTACTTCTAGAGGATTAGTGGGTACTGTGTGCTCCTCCAAATCCTTTATTTGTCTCTTGTACTATTCCAAATCCTGTGCTATTTTCTTCATGTTTTCTTTCGATGATACTTCCTCGGATTCTGCATTGTCCAGGATGGTTTGAAACACTGCGCCAATGTGTTTCTCCATCTCTTCTACCTTATATTGTGCTAACTTCTTCTCCTTCCCTTCCTGGATAATTACTTTCTTCAGTGTGATGTTCTCCTCATGTGATGTATGTAAGTTTGTCGCATCTGACCTTGCCCTGGATTGGATTTCCTATGCAACACTAATTTGCAATTTGTGTAGTGCCTTTGTCAGGATCTTAGGCAACTCCAAGTCTAATGTCTTTATCTCCTTTATAGGTTTCTGTGTCATCTCCTCATCTATGTACAACATATTAGGTGTTATCATGAAGTTTGCGCTCCTCTGCGCTATGATCTATAATGTTTCCCCTGTTGGCATTCCTTCCCTAGTCTCCATTGGTGTGTCTTTTTGTCACTGCTCTTCCCTGATCTTTAGTTGTTCCAGTACAGTTTTTACCTCCTGCACCTGCTCCATAATTGAAGACCTATGCTTCTTGACATTCTCCCAAGATTCTGATAGTCGATATTCAATGGTTGTAGCTACTAGTTCGACATCATCTGTTGTTAGTGATGTGTTAGGTGGTGTTCTATGGGCCTTCTTCTTCTTCCTTGAGCCACTTGCTTTCTCCCATGTTCTCTTCGTTTGGGCCTCTGTTGGCTCAAATGTCTCTGGCATGTTGTTGAGGGGTCCTAAATCCCTTTAACTCAACAGTAGGAACCAAACCCACCACCAAGGCCTAATTAGACTCTACAACGTTTAATAGTGGAATGGTTCTCCAGATCTTGCGATCCAGCCAATCAATCGATGGGATTTACGTTTTCTTGTGAAGGCGTCTCCTTCAGTTCATATGTTCTCTTTTTGTATTTTCTCTTAGGTGGGACCGATGTAAGATAAAAGTTGGTATAAACCAACTAGGTAAGAAAGTGGGAACAAGTTTAGCTACTGGAGAAGAGGATGAGCTTGGGATAACCCTTACTCTAGCATCCAGACAATGATCGTCTACCACAGGCCTAGTACTAATACGTTAACTATGTGGGCATTCCAACTACTGACTGAGATACAATTTATCAGAAGAAAACATGCATGCGATAAACAATGGCAAGTAAAATAATTCACTCAACTCTAATCATCAATAACATAATAACACAATGATTTATTTTCATCATTAAAGACAAGAATTGTAAAACATTGAATCAGATAACTTATCAATAGATTTAGTATCTCTTACTTGTTACAACATCCATTCATGAGACGAAATAGGATATAATTCTTCTCCACAGCCAATCATACATGCTTTTGATGAAAAACACAAAATAATCTATGGTCCTAAACATGACTTCTCAATTAAAGGCCGCTCCAAAATAATTCTTAACAAAACCAAAAATAAAGAGTCTTTGCAACAACCATCGACCCTTAACTAACCAATTGGTGCTCTTATTTATAATGTCTAATTAACTAAAAATAACAATTAAAGTGCAGCTAATGTAAAAAAAACTCAGCACATGGCGCTTTCTTCTATCAGTTTCTCTGAGAGTCATATCGGGATATCACATTCAGTGGGTAACTCTTCTTGTACTCCAACCACTTGATGAATAGATCCTCGCATGTGTTGGCATACGAGAATCTATGTTGTTTCATTGGGGCCGAGTGAATCTCTCTTATCTCTACTGCATGTGCCTGATACTTGACTATTCTTGCACTTAACTAATGCAACACAGCTTGAACTTTGAATGGGTGCCCCATGAACCATCGCAACTGACCTAGCACCATATCTGTCACTTTAGCTATTTTCTCATCCCATGATGAGTCTTGTTCGGCATGAATCTTGACAATGTCACGGAAGTTGACAAAGTCGTTGGGTGTGCCAAACTCAGGGAGGCTGATATCTTTTATTACCTGGTGGATCTTGATCCAAATTTTATTGCACTTGGACTATTTTCCTTGGATTTTCTGATGAGGTTCCTGAGCCATTTTTGCCCAATATTCATCTAAATTCCTTATGTGGTCGATGCTGCTCTCGGTCAGTACCTGGCTACCATGATATTTGGTGTCTCTACCCTTTTGCACCACAAAAATATAGTCGATCCTTTCCACAGCCTGATGTTCTTTCTCGTACCACCTGTCCATATCCTTGCAAATTGCTAGTTCCATGAGAGTGTCTTCTTGAAACTCGGTTATCCTT
This sequence comes from Picea mariana, assembly GCA_032191745.1. Taxonomy (NCBI): domain Eukaryota; kingdom Viridiplantae; phylum Streptophyta; class Pinopsida; order Pinales; family Pinaceae; genus Picea; species Picea mariana. The sequence continues at coordinate 67,146 of JASDQU010753656.1, forward strand.
GCAGTGAATAGGTGTCAATCATTGGTAAATTTGCTATAGGCCTCCTGGAATTCTCTCCTTAGGAACATCGCGGCCTATGTGGTGTCCTAGTAATACTTCACCAAATGGCGTAGATGTTCTAATTCCTTCAGAGCAACAACCAGTTCTTCTTCATCCCTTTTAGCTCTGTCAAGGTGGCATCTGTGATTTCCATCCCTACGCCGGTAAGTTAGGATTTATTAGCATGCTCTGTATTGATCAGATTTTCATCTGTAGTGATGAGGATGGAGTGATCTAAAGTAATCCTCCTCTTCTTGGTGGTCCTCTAGACGATAGATTTCCTTTTACGATCATAAGCTATGGCATGTATGTTGGCTACTTTGTCCATGGGTTCGGGGATTTGTTGGTCTCCCCAAGTGAGTGTATTCCCTAGACTCTCGATGGTATATACTTGTTCAAGCCTGGGTTCTTGAACTTCCTCCCTATGTTCTAAAGGCCCTGCTTCTATTTGTCGCTCATCGGGGAGTTGAGTACCAATCGAAATTGAGGCATCGGGTTTAGGCTTTGTACTTACTTGATCATCGACCGTTGAAATGTCGATTTCCTATTGTGGAGCTTATTCTTCTAGTTCGCCTGACCCTGGCTCATCCTTTGGACTGTTCTCTTGGGTCTCCAGTGCATTGGGTAGCTCAGTGTCCAAGACACTCTTGACTTTTTGTTCGTTCTGTGGAAGCCCCTGGATTTGAGCGTCGAGAACTGGGGAATATGTCTTCTCTGTCTCATTTTCCTCTTCAATACATACAGGGGTCACAAACGATACCTCTGGGCTCTCATCATCATCATAGATTTTTATAAATTTTCTTAGAGGGTTTGGCGCACTTGCTCCCCCTGATGTTCTGAGTGTCTCTGGTTGAGTCAAAACATCCATTAGTGATTCAGTCTGCAGCATTGTGATTTCAGTGTCACTTAGCCCATCGATATCATTGACATATATAAGCTCAGGGATGCTTGGGCCTACCTAAATTTCATCTGGATTGTCGGTAGGGGACCTTGTCATGCCTGTGAGGTCTGGGTCATCTTGCAACTGATCGATCACTCATTGTGCATGTTCAATCATTAGCAATTCTCTTTCCCATGCATCTTGTGTCATATGGAAACCCCTACCTTTCACCGAGGCTACCTGGGGAATCTTTGCTGCCTCGATCGCTACCTAGGGAACTACTGCTTTAGCCGCTATCATTTCCTCTCTGGCCCTGAGGGCCACTTGAGTTGATTGCTCTATGGTTGTTGTTTTTTCATCCAGATTCATGGCCATAAATTTGGTCATTTTGGGATCAACCATCTGTGCCACCACCTCATCCCAGTCTTGGGCATTTTCTATGAAGAGTTCATCTTCGAATTTTTCATGGGCATATGGCCAGCAGAATGACACTTGTGAAGCATGTTTCAGGACTAGACCCTTTGCATCATGTTTTCAGAATCAGTTGATCTGGAATCAGAATTCTAATTGGTTCAGGCCTTCCTTCTTGGCTTGAGCGGTGTATTTCACTAGGTATAAACCTACATGGAATCCATACGATATAAATGCTCGCTTCTTATATTTGACTAGGGTAGCATTGTAACCTTGCAGGATGGTCTGGTAGCAGATCTCTCCCATGACAAGTCGGTCAGGAACATGTGATGGCAAGAGATGAGGATCCCCAGTGGCCCCAAATACCCTAATATAGGTATCGTGTTCATCTAGATACCAGTGGCCGACCTTTAATATCATCTTTTTGGCTACGATCGATATTCTGGGACACTCTTTCTTAAAAAGAATAAAATGAATGGGTGCGATGAATTCATCACATATGAGGGAGTAGGATTTTTTGTACCTATTCTCCCACAAGACGCTGAAATACACATGGACCAGGAGTTCCAAGACATGCCAACTCAGGTTCATGCTAGAAAATATGTTTCTAGCGCACATGACGTCTAGTAAATAAGAAACCACATAGAAGGATGGAGTCTCTCCTTCTTTCGACATCTGGGCCTGTTGTATGCAGATGCTCAACTGCTTGGAAATGATGGCTCCCTAGTTGAAACCTATCCCAAAAATATCCATTGTGTAATATAGAGGCATCCATGCCTCTGAAAACCTGGAGCAGTCTTTCTCCCCATACAATCGGCAAATGAGAGCCATCAGATAGATGTACGGCTCCCTTAAGTTGGTCGTCTGGTACCAGCCGGAGGTCAGATTGGTGTATTTTTTTATTTTACCTCCACCAGGAGGCCATCACCTAGCCACTGTCATGGAATTTATAGAAGTCTATAATGAAATCGGTGTTCATTCGTTCCTCTGGGTCTTTAAGCTTGTAGTAATTATGCACCTCCACCAGAAGGAAAACCCTGACACACTCATTGTTATTGTCATTAATCAAACATTTTTGTGTGTCCGTGTGGTTGATGAGCCACTTCAGAAGTTCTATGCAGGGGAATAGTGGAGTCCTTCTTGCTACCATGTGCAATTATTATCTTTGGATATTCAAAAAAACTTCATCGTCGAGCTTCCTCATATCGGGGTTGTTGTGCGGGATATATTCCGGGAATTCTTTTCGGCTGATCTTCTTGAAGAGTTTTCCCCAGTGTGGGAGTACTGCCTTGGTCTCTATGCTTACCTCTGTGTCTCCAAATGATGAAGGATGAGTGAAAACCTTCTTGGTGGATGTCTTGATGATTGGTTTTGGTCTTGGAGTAAATTCTATTTGTTTTGCGGCCCCTGGAGAAGAGCCTTCTCCCACCTTTGGTTCCTTTAGTTTTGGCTCTCTTGGTGATCTCCTAGTGTTTGGATTTCTTGGAGGCATTGTTCCTGTAGCTGAAAAAAGTCTTTTAGAGATTGCGTATAGAGAAACACTGGATAGAATATATATACGAAGTGTAAGCATGAAAAATCCACAGATTGATACATACCTATAAATCTTGTGAAACCTAGTTTGTTGATACTCATAGGATCTCTGTAGCTTTCGAATTGCATGCTTTACTTCTCTGGTTTCTCTGAAACTCCTTTGAATGCAGAATTATTTCTTTCATGGTGGCTCAAGAGAATTTAAACAAGGGAAAAACTTACTACGTGGTATCAACCATTTAATTCAGGTGATGAATATAATTCAAACAAACCTACCACCGAATCTCTGCAACATTGAATTCATCATGGGTTGGCGGCGGAGGTGTAGAGGGTGATGTGGTCTAGCGGTAATTTCAAACAACTATTTTGATTCGTACACGAAGTAGCAACTAATGTGGGATTTGGTATTAATTAACCCCTTAAATGCTCAAAATCTATTCATATCTAGTGCTAAAACGTCCCATCGTGTCGCTTTATCGGTGGGTGGATCAGGGATCGGTGTTGCGCTATGAACTTTTTCCTTGATATCCTTTTGCAAAAACCTTTGACATCGATTGATTTCATCATAGGGTGTTGACGTGGCAGAACTGACTCAGAGGTGTGACTAGGCCCTAGGGAACTAAGAATGACTCGGGGGAAAACTAGATCGTAAGGTTCTCCAATCTGGCAAAGACACATCGAAAAGAGGACATATGGCCTAATCTGTGTATTAATTGGAGTCGGGGTTTTCATTTACTTATTTAGTTTAAAACATACCTTAAAGTGTTGATGCCAAACAATGTCAGGAATCGACGATCGACAATACCTATCATATGTTTTTCTACGGATTCGATTCCTCGAAAAATTCCCAATGCTGAAGTTTGTCGGGGATTGGTGATTGGGAAAACATTTTTAGCGTGATCACAAATCCGTCACGATCCTCTTAGTTCTTACCCGATTCCAATATGCGCATTGATTATCGGTCATCAGAGATATCTTTTCCTTTTAACGACTACTTCCTTTGTCTTTTACCAATGCTGAAGGGGATCGTTTATCGACGAAATCCTTATGTGATACTTGTTGTGAACCAAAAAATTGCTTTCGCTGATACCGGTGAATATCGACACTCGATGACTGAGGTTTTCCGAGTGAATCCCTCCCATCTTTTAATTCCTTCTGATGTCAAATTTGGGCGCGTCGGGTGAAATCTTTTAGATATTGATTCTTTATTTAAAGTTAAGCCCTTTTAATTCATGGGGTTTCATAGATTCAAACAAACCTTGAAAGGCAAATGAGAGTCAAGATAATCAACAAAGGCAACATTTCTCAAAATGAAGTCGAATCAGATAATGAAAAAGATCAAGTGGTACACAAAAAGTAAAAATTGACATAGGATTTTTAGGGTGTGTTGAGTGCTCAAAAAATGTCTGTATCCACCCCTGTCTCATGTCCAACTTCTTCTTCATAGGTATATCCTATGTTTTTGTCCTCACTTCTGCTGTGCATACCTGTTCTCTTGTAACTTTCGGTGTCTTCCATGTGCGTGATGGATCCTTTGTGAAACCACCCCATGGGTTGCTTCCCCCCACTTGGCCTTGTGTTGTCTTCTTCTTCTTGCTAGAACTATTTCTACCTATCTGCTGCACGGGGACTATTCTATCCTATGTCTAAGTCTATATTGTTGGAAATGTATTTGGCATTATTGGCACCTTCGATTCATCAGGACACTCCTGGACCTCCATTTGTATATCTTGTGTCATCACATAGTAGCTCAATTGTAGCCACTCCTTTGTTGGATCCCTCTTCACCTGCAACCACATACTGTGGCGCATTGCCTGAAAGTTAGAAATTTGTCCAAACTCTTGGACTGTCTTAGGTGAAATCCTCCATGTTTCGGCTAAGTGTTCATGGATGTCCGACAGATATAGTGTGAATGTATCATTTTTCACCTTCTTCTTCTTTGGGTCTGTTGTGCTCCTTAGTGATGTGTACCGGGTTGCACCACACTTTCCTATTCTATGAAGAAACATAGTATACATTGGTGCTTTCCATCCTACTAGTGCAATGAGGATGCGTAACCATGAGTAGTGAAACTCAGAGCCCCAATATTGTGTATCCTTACAATCTTCCAGGAAGGAATTGAGCATATAAGTACCCAAACTCATCAAGATCCCCTTCGCGCACTATGCTGCAGCCGCTACCACTCCTCCTGGTACTTCTTCCTTCCTGTATTTATGCATTAACTTGCATGATAGCAACCTTGTAGAAAATTTTGTCGCCAGATCATTTATGTCACTGATCCTGATCCCCCTATTCACCCTATCTGTGCCATATTTTTCTTTAATTTCATATGAAATGGCCTTTGCCTTAGTATTATCCTCCAGATATTGTTCTGGCTTGTCCCCATCCATGGGTAACCCAATGATTATAGATATTAATTCCACATTGATAGGCATTAACCTATCCATCCATAAGACACTTCCATGCACCCTTTCTAGGAGTTTTTTCACACATCCATTGATATGTTTACCACACCCAAAGTGCGATATATCTAGTAAGTTCATAATCCCTGTGTTATAGAGCCCCAGGGTCCACTGCGCAGGCTCCAATAGCGGCACACTTGATGGGCCCTCTCCTCTACTTTCCATGTAGTTGTGTTGTGCCAAATATGGGAATTTGACGATGTCTGCTACATCATGGTCTGAGTATTTCATAGTGTTCACACCTCCTATCATTTCATCATCTTCTTTCACTCCATCTGGGATTTTTTGCATTACTATTGTAAATTCTGCCTGTGCATGCAGTACCCCTTGTGCACTTCTTTCAGCCTTAGTTTTCTTTTTCCCTTACAGGGATGACACCCCGATCTGCAATATGTCTTCTTTCTTTATTTCTTGTTCTTCTTCTGGCCCCAAGCCCTGCTGCACTGAACCCATGGCATGTTCTTTATGTTGTGGCCCTTTTCCTCTCGACGCGTCAGACTCTATTATTTCCACGTCTTCCTTAGGCTGACCAACCTCCTACAATGGGTTTCCTTCCTCCTCCACCTGCATGCTATGTGGCTCATACTCTGGCGTATGGATTTCATCCACATCGACTATTGTTGGCATGTCCTGTGTCCTTGGTTGCATCACCCGAGCACTGCTTCTTTTGTTTCGACTGACCCTACTCGGCACTCCAACTTGTGGTGGTGACATCTTGCTAGAATCCAAACTATTGTGCTATAAATATCAACCTATTGTCAAGAATCCTCACTCTCTTGCGCTTAAGGTTCTCTCTTCACTCTTCTCCTTAGAAAAAATACAAATTACTACATTTTCCCCCTTTTTCCGAATTTATAGCGAGACGACATACTAACAGCTGTTTCACACTGACAGTTTTTTATTTTTCACTTTTTCCTGCGCACTACACTTTTTGACCCTGTCTACTACTTTTCAGCGTGCAATGTATTCAACACTGGTTTTTCTACAACACACTGTTAATGCTAACAATTTTATTACATCAAAACCCTTCTAATATTCTCCTATCTTTTTGTCTTTTTACTACATTTTTTATTTTTATGGATTTTTGTCTTTTTCTTCTAACATATACTATATACAATATGTACAATCATACCTTCTTTTTATACTTTTACCTTAGGTTTTTAGGTCAACTGTCTTGATGCAACTTCATTCGACTACTATTCACTAGTCCTCTGAGATTAGTTCCTGCAATATCTTTCAGTTGTACAACACCTCCATTTGTGATAGCCTGTACCTTATGAGGCCCTAACCAATGCATATTGAACTTCCCTGGGTGTTGTAGATACCTATTGTCATAGAGGAGAACTAGGTCTCCTTCCTTAAATATTTTCTTCTTTATGTGCCTCTCATGCCAAGATTTTTCCTTTACTTTCTGTACTTCCTGGTGATATCCTACTAGAATTTTTTCTTCTTCCAACTCCATGAGTTGATCCAATATTCCATGCACAACACCTTCTTATGTCATGTTGGTGATCGCTGCAATGCATAGACTAGATACTAAATAATCCAATGGAACCCACTTTCTGCCCATACACCAGTATGAATGGTGTTTGTCTTGTAAGCTTCTTGCATGTAGTCCTGTAATCCCATAATACTGCTGATACCTTCAAATCCCAATCATCCCTATTCACATTGTAAATCTTGGTCAGTGCATTTTCTATAATCTTGTTAAAAGATTCTACTGTACCATTTTCCTGGGGATGGTAAGGTGTTCTCTTCTGATGATGTATCTCGAATTATTATGTCATATCTATGCTTGCATTGTTAATAAAATGAGTTCCTTGATCACTAAACAAAATTTTGGGACATCCAAATCTGGTTACCACATTCTCAAAGAGAAATCGTGCTTCAGTTTATGTGTTTCAATCCTTTATTGGGGTTTCTTCGGCTCATATGGTTAAGTATTTTGTCACAGTGATGATGTATCTAGCTCCTGACCTCCTTGCTGGTGGGTTAATGGGTCCAATGAAATCCAAAACTCATTTATCAAATACTTGTAAAGTTACCTGGGGCATAAGTGGCATTTCATCCCTTCTGGATAGTTTTCCAACCCTCTGAAAGACATCACAGGTCTGATAGTATTCCTTTGCGTCCTTATGTACTGTAGGCCACCATAATCCTGTGCGCAACACCTTCTATGTTGTAAGATTTCATGCATAGTTCCCTCCATCTATACCTTCATGTGCTTCTATTAACACCATGGAGCGTTCATGCTCTCTCACACATCTTCTCAGAATTCCATTTGCACCTAACTTGTATAAATGACCTGCAATCAACTGATAGTTTGCAGTGCACACTACCAACTATTTTTTTCTGTGCGACAGTAAATTCTCTGGGAGCCATTCCTGTGCTAAAAAATCCAACAATGTCAGTAAAATAATCATCAAAAATATGAAGAGAAAGTAATTTAGCATCAGGAAAATTCTCCTCCAAGTTCTTTAGATCCTATTCATTAGTAATTCTTGATAGATGATCTGGTCCTGCATTCAGCTTCCTTGGTTTTACTATGATTTCAAAATCAAACTCCTGAAACAATAACATCAATGTACAGATCCTCCCCCCCAACAATGGCTTGTTAACTAGGTACTCCAAAGCGTAATGATCTGTAAAAATATTAAAATGTTGACCCAATAAATCATGTCTGAACTTCTATAGGGCGTATACCATAGCCAGACCTTCCCTTTCTATAGTATTATATTTCTTCTCAGACTCATACAAATTTCTCCTAGCAAAATATATTGGGTGATTGATGGCTCCTTCACCTGGTTGTGCCAAAACTGCTCCAAGTGCAATGGATGAAGCGTCCACATGCACATGAAATTCTTTTGTCCAATCTAGGAAGCTCAGAACTGGTGTTGTCACCATCATTTCTTTTAGTATGTCCAAGCTCTCTTGGAATTCATCATTCCACTGAACCCTGATGTATTTCTTCAGTAATTTTTCCATGGGAACAATAATATTTGCATATCCCTTTATGAGTTTCCCGTAGTACTCTGTGTGGCCCAATGTTTCTCTCAATTGGCGCACTAACTTTGGTGGTGGAAAATTGACAATAACAACAATCTTTGTAGGGTATACTATCAAGCCCTATTTGCATACAATGTTCCCAAGTAGGATGCCAAATGGTGTGCTTAATATACATTTCTTAATGTTCAATGAGATCTGAAATTGCCTACATATTTCTAACATTAACCTCAAGATTTCTACATGGTCCTTCAATAAATTGAATATTGTCTATTCATCCAGATAAACCTCTAAAACTTTATGTATAAAATCCTTGAATGCAGGTACTACTACTCTACAAAATATTGCTGGTGCATTCTTTAAAGAAAATGGAATTACTGTGTACTGATATGACCCCCACTCTGTTGAAAATATAGTTTTGTACCTGTCCTCTGAAGCAATTATGATATGATGGTAACCTGAAAATCCATTTGTGAAAGAGTACACTTCTTGTTCTCCCACATTCTCTAGAACCTCATCTATAAATGGAGTAGGAAAAGGATCATGCAGACATGCATCATTTAACTTCCGTAGATCCACACATATCCTAATCCCTCCAATCTTCTTTTCCTAGACTACCATTGGACTAATCCACGTTGATTCTTCAACAGGCTTTATGATTCTTGATTCTAGCATCCTATCAAGTTCTTCCTTAACCTTATACTTATAGATGGGGTTTAATCTATATGGTATCTTTCTAATTGGTCTTGCCTCTGGTCTAAGAAGTTTCTTTATTTCCCAAAGTTCTCTTGCTACCCCTTTCATCTCTGAAAATGTGGTTGGGAATAAGTCACTATACTCGTGCAGTAATTCAGTTATCTTTTCCATTGTCTCACTGTCCCAGTAATCCCCAATGTTGGCTATATTAGGCTACTCTTCAGTCCCAATATTGACCTTTTTAATCTTCATAGGTGCATTAAACTCTTTTGATTGTAACTGGGGTCCTTCCAACTCTCTTTCTCCTTCCCCTTCTAATAACTATATGTCACGTGGATTTTCCTATACTTCTTCATCCTCTGTGACCTGATAACAATACACTAATTGTTCAAGTGTTTATTTTTTGTATTATTTGTCTACTGTCATTGTATCTACCCCATACTCTTCAAATATCTTCCCTTTGATCCTCTATAATTCTAGATCCACCCATGGATTCTCACTTTCAAATGAAAAGGTCCTAATAAAATTTTTTTGCACTGCGTCCTAACTTGCAGTTTCTCTGCACAATTTCTTATCCTTGTACTTGTTACTAGGTATCCCTTCCAACGTATGGATAATGTGATGTGTCCATTCCTCTGGTGGCACCAATCTCTAGTTAGTGACACAATCATCTATGTTTTCTTGGGTTCCCTCTTCCATCATACTTATGTAAGAGTCTATCATGTTGACTCCTCCCAAATCTTATGCGCATCAGTCTCTTACACTGATACCAATCCTGAATCACCTTCTTATGTGCACCCCACCATCGTGCAGGTATGTTTCTCAATGCTATATCCAATACTAATAATATCTAACTATCCAAAAACTATGATTTCAACTCTGTCAGGAAGTTTTCTAGATTGTCTTCTTCAGTAAATGTGGGAAATTGTCTTACTTCTATCCCAACCCATCTTACTGTGCATGTAACTCTAGCGCACCACCTAGTAGAGACTTCATGCAATATTTTCTGCCAATTTTCTACTCCAGTATCAGAATCTGACATGTCAGAATCAATACTCCTCCAACTGAGCACTCCATCTGCAGTTGGATTCACATAGTCTTCTTCTCGTGCAGTAGTCCTATACAACTAGTTCACATCATCCTCTAGAACATTGTTAGGCACAGGTTCTACATATCTTTTACAATCTGAGGGATCTAAAGGTGATACTAACCTAAAGTTCCCAGCTTCCAATATCATATTTCTAGTCTTTAAATTAATTATGGCATGATTATCAAAGGCCCAATCAATTCCCAATAATGCTAGAAATGGTATAGACTCGTCCACCATATCCATCACTTCAAAATATGTTGTGGTCTGCACACCATCTAGATCCACTGTTATATTCTTCAATCCACCTATGGGAATCACTCTCTACTAGTTTTCTAGCTTCAATTGGATATTGGAATAACCTAATGTAGGTTCTCCCATTGCTTCCCAAGTATTCTTTGGAAAAATGTTGACATCTGATCCTAAGTCTAGGATAACATTTCCCATGTTAAAGTCTCCTATATTTTCATTCAATCTGAACTCTCTGGTAGTTATTTTATTTCTATGGACTTGATTAATATTCTTTGGTTTTGTTCCTACCCCTTCCTCTATGCTATATTTCTCAAGCAAACGTTTAAACAAATCCATGGCATTCTTATCATTAAGTAATTTAAAACAAGATTCCAGTAAATTCTTTAAGTTACTTACTTTCTCTGTTTTTGCTCCTTTGTAAGTATGATCCAAAGACCGAGGCATATCAAAAATAGGAGTATCATACTTCGACATAGTATTCTATGTGGAGGTTACATTCTCCTTCGGGAACTCCTTCTTTGCTTCCTTAAGAGTTTCCTTCTCCTTATTTGCATCAAAATGTTGTGTTGGCTTACTGTTATTCTGAATCCAACACTGAGATTCCTTCTTATGATCATGTGCATATGCTCATGCTTTCACTCCTCCTCTAGTTAGTATATTGATGTTCCTCCCATGATCCATTATTTCTGCAGCAATCCACTGAACATTCTGGTTATTTAGATTCCTCTTTTCCTAGATATTTATCATTAAATTTGGGCAATCTTATGTTACGTGATCTGTTGCACGACAGTACATACAAGTTGTTGTTGGTTGAGGACAATCTCTGGCATAGTGTCCTTTTTGTTGACAATTATGGCAGATAATGGGCCCTCTTCCTCTGCCCATTCCTCCTCTTCCTCTACCTTTGAATCCTCATATTTTCCCCTGTGAATCCATGTTCTGATACTATGGTGCTTGATTATACTGTGAAGGTTGTTGAAATTGTTGCACTACTTGAAACTATTGCGCATTGCCAAACTATGGCGCAGACTATCCTGCCATCAAATCAGCTTGCATCCTATATGCATCTGAGGTTCTTTCCTTCATTAAATCCAGGGTTATACAATTTTTGTCTTCATTCCCCACTGACTTACAAAAGTTACAGAAAGTACTCTTCGGTTTTGTCTTGTACTTTTGCAGCATAGGGTAGTGATAAGGATCATGCCCATGTGTGCTTCATATTTCACACCAAGGACCTACTATAGGAAATGGATTTGGTAGCCCTACTCCCAGATACTGCGCAAATGTTGGACACTCATTCTTGTGATGTCCCTCTGATCTGCATAGGGTACACCACACTACTTCTCTTTTCTCCCTACTTTTATTCTGGTTTAATTGCACTGTCAATTTCTTCATGTCTTCCTTCATCTCCTCAATGGCTAGATCCGTTTGATTATACTGATTCTCCTCTAATTGCATCATTGCTTATAGTGCCTCTGCCTGGGTTGTAAGTTCTACCTCAATGGTTGGATCTGTTTGATTATACTGATTATACTGCTTATGTTTTCTCAATGGATATTTGAAATGTGGTAACAAAGAATTTATAAACAACTTTATGTGTTGCATGTCAAAAATGGGATACTTCAATTTACCTTTCAATGTATTGAACTTCTGATCGATGTCTCATACAAACTCTCATAGTTTATGTATAACCTCAATCATCTCATTCATAAATTGATCCTCTGATTTCGGCCTCTAAAACTTATTTATAAGTTCCTACTTGATCTCTGCTACTGTTTCTGACGCACCCTGTGGATTGTTTACTACTAGCTTCATGTACCAATCCAATGCAATTTCTAAATGTTATTGCTACATACGCTACTTTTGTTGCCTCATCAATGATTCTTTTTGCTTCCCATATTCTCTCAAACATGAATAGGTGTTTCTATGGGTCTTTTGTTCCATCCCCATGGAATTCTGGTAATCTTATCATTGGATCTACACCTGCCATTGTGGAATGTGTTGTACCTGCTCTACGCAGTACTATTATCTATGTACTATTATTCGAACTTGAAATCCCATTAGTATTGCTACTGGTACTTCCACTTGTACCCTCACTTCTATTCTGATCTCCTAGATTCCTCTTATTGTCAGTCATTGATTCTCTATACAAATATTTCTTTGTTGACGTGTTAATCATACATGGGGTTGTAGGTTCTACATTGATTTGGATCTAGACAGGGGTACTTGCTTCCACATTAGATTTTGATCCTCCAGTATTTATTTCATATGTGGCGCACAGTATTTCTTCAATGTGCTCCACAACACAGAGATCCTCTACCTCTTCCTCATCACTCTCCAAGCATTCCCTCTCGGCTACTGCTCTTTTCTTCCTATTGAGATTATACTGGTAGGGTCTGCCACTGTGTGTCGTTCTTTCCTTCTGTAGAATTTCCTGGATCTCCTCTTGATCCATCATAATTGGATATTTCTCTTTACTACACTCTCCTCTGTCCATTTCGCTTTCTATCTTAGATATTCCTCAGTGTTTCCCCTAACTCCCCCATGCACACAGGGTAATTTAGTTGTCTGATTCCATAGTTAATACCCCTTTATCATGCAACAATATTTTGATTGAAGTGTATAATGACCTGATGTACTTTCCCCTTGGGCCCTTAAGAAACTCCTATTTTTCTACATTGTAAGACTTCGGTGTATCTACTATAAACTTAGTGATATACCCCACTACAATGTTGTCTAGCCAGAAATCTACCACGCACTTGAATTTGTTATTCACCCTCTTCAACCATGCGATATTCTCTTCTTTCCACTCCAATGATCTAACTCTATTTGTCGGATGGGTATCTTTCAACCAGGGTATCTCATCCCACAATAGCATGGGAAACTCACTAAATAAAGTCTCGTGTATTTCGTTGAATATGTATCTCTCCAAGTACTATCTTGGCTTAAACCTAGGGATTTTATTATCTTTGTGGGCAAACTCTAGTTCCTGAACTGTCAACCATCTTTCAATATCCACTTTCGTGGGGTTCCAACCTAAAAACACCCCCTTTTTTAAACCCTCGTGCTATACTGCATGGTACATCCCTCCCAATCCAATATTCTGAATTCCAACCAACAACAGAACCAGTGTTGGTTGTTATGGGATGACCAAGGTTCTAACTATAGGATTACCAACAACCCCTCGACCATTGGCCCTTCTGGATACTAGAAGGCAACGCAATGCACAAAGTGCACTGCCCAATCTCACCCGAGATGGCTTCAATGGTTGGTTGTAGGAATCAAGTGTCTACAACCATGGGATGGGATGTACTTCTCTTTAAGGGGCATTAGATCTACTCACCAGATAGTCCTCAAATTCTCATTCATTATGCTAACTCTAGTTGGATGTTAGTTCTAACCATTGACACAACTATTCCAACAAAACTTCATTAACCATTATAACAACATATACGAAATGACATATATTCATCTACTGCAACATAAGCTTCAGATCTGAATACTAACTATGACATTTATCCATTAGTGTTTTTCTATAGATTTCATCAGTTATTCCTAGTGTGCAATATTATTTCCTTTATCATTTTAACATGTTCAACATAAACTCATTAAAGAAAATATAATCAAAAGTACTACAAAAATTCACACATAACCAAGATATATCATGGTTCACCCCCTCCTGGGCCTACGTCCACAAAGATGAGTCGCTTCAGCTCTTTATTATTCTTCATGCAAAATCTAGTTTCGTGCACTATACATTTCATCCTCCATTTCAATTGATCTCCACAGATCTCAATAGTCCTCACAAAACTGATAACTTCAAACCAATCTACCATTTGATTGCCTAACTGACTAACTCTTTTCATAGTCCTAATACATTCTACTTATACAAAAATGGGACAAAGCCCTTACACAAAACCTAAACCTAAGAGGATTAGGTTTGTCCACTTTTTACTGACTCAATCTTGGCTGGTCAACGATCCAACAGTTCTCCAAGTTGATGCTTGTCCACTTTCTAACTCCTTCACAGTAGTTTGTCCACTTTGTAACCGATTTTCCTTGGTGATGGTTTTCCTTTTTTTTGGCGCTACTTTTCCTCTATTTTCGGTGCGCTCCCCATTTTCCGGCGCTACCTTGATTTCTTCAAACTTCCTTGATTTTCTTCCAAAATTGGCCTGTGCCAACAACGTCCAATTTTGCTTCCAATTTGGCTTCCATTGTTGCGTCCTTTATTTCTTCCAAAAATGCTTATTGTTTTTCTTACAGTTATTAATTTAATATGTTTTATTTCAATTTAATTAGTTAAATATATCATGTCTCTTAAATAACTTATATGATTATACAGTAAGTCATATAAATGCATTTGAAATATTTTATAGGATAGCATTTATAAACAATTTTTTAGGGAAATGAACATCCATACAAATTAAAAACATCATTATACTTATTAAATCTCCATCAAAATAGAATCTACAATATCCAGTATATATAAAATAACAATATAATTATTATAACATGATCATCATCTATAATTAAAACAAGTGAATCAAATATCTATAATTTAAGTGAATTTGAGAACATCCATCATGAGTAGTAAATCAAAACCATCATACATAATAAGTATGCATCCAAAAATCATCAACCACTTTCAATATATAAAAATTGACGAGTCAATATTGATAATATCATCATCATATATAACTAAAACAAGTGAAAGTCAAATATATATGCCAGTAGATCAATATCATCTGAAAATGATATGATACATGTCCAACAATCGACATAAGTCAAAATGATACATCGTGTACAAATGATATAAATAAAAATGATAAATCATGTAAGACAAAATGATACAAGTCAATATGATATGTTATGTCCAAATGATATAAGTCAACATGAAACATGTCAAAATGATACAACTCAATAATATGGTACTGGAGGTCGTGAAAATGATACATATGATAGTAACCATGAAAAGAGGGCTTATAACAATATATCAAAAATGATACATGATGTAGTCTATATGATCATGAATGTCATTGGCTTTTACCAGCAACTGCCTCAACATCATCATCACCATCGTTATCATGATCATCATGACCGCCATCATCGTCATCTGCATCAACAATGGCATCACTGTCATTTGCATTTGTTTCATCATGAGCATCATCTTCCATCTCAGCATCAGACTCAACATCATGATTTGGATCTATTTGTTGAGGATGATCCAGATCTTTTGGAAGATCCTTGTTCTGCAAAAACAAACATTTAGAATGAAAAGTTATTATTTATTTCATGCAATAATTAATTTCTCTGTTATATATATAATATTAGAACATATAAAATGAAACGGTAATCATATTACATCATACCAAAGTGCACATACGATAATAAAATATCAAATAAGTTACAACTAAGATGTCATTCCAATGATGTAAAACATTCAAAAATTCTAATAAATGTTAGTAAAGAGCATAAACAAATGATATGCCTAGCCTTGCCTTGACATGCCATTCCTTGAATTGACATGCCTTTCCTTGACATGTCATGCCTTTCCTTGACATTCCATGCCATTCCTTGACATGCCATGCCTTTCCTTGCCTTTACATGCCATGCCTAGCCTTGCCATGCCTTGCCTTGACAAGCCATGCCTTGCCTTGACATGTCTTGCCTTTCCTTGACACACCATGTCTTTCCTTTCCTTGACATGCCATGCCTTGCCTTGCCATTCCATGCCTTTCCTTTCNCTTGTCTTGACATGCCATTCCTTGCCTTGATATGCCTTGCCTTGATATGCCATGCCTTGGCTTGACATTCCATGCCTAGCCTTGACATGCCTTGTCTTAACAAGCCATGCCTTGCCTTGACATGTATTTCCTTTCCTTTTCATGATTTTCCATGTGTTTCCATGCCTTACCATGACTTTCCTTCCAATGCCTTGCCATGCCATGCGTTCCCTTTTCTTGCCTTCCGTGCCTTTCCTTGACATGCCATGAATTGCCTTGACATTCCTTGCCATACCTTTCCTTGCCATGCCTTTCCCTGACATGCCTTTCTTTGCCTTGACATACCTTACCTTGCCTTTCCTTTCCATGCCTTTCCCTGACATGCCTTTCCTTGAATTAACATGTCCTTCCTTGATAGACCTTGCCTTGCATTGACATGCCTTGCCTTGACATGCCATGCCTTGCATTGACATGCCTTTCCTTGACATGACATGCCTTTCCTTGACATACCATGCCTTGCCTTTCCTTGACATGCCATGCCTAGTTTGGCCATGACTTACCTTAACAAGACATGTCTTACCTTGACATGTCTTGCCTTGCCTTGTCATGCCTCACTGACATATGTTGCCTTGCATTGATAGACCTTGAATTGCCTTATCTTGACATGTATTTCCATGCCTTGCCTTGAAATGTCTTGCCTTGTCTTGAAATGTTATTCTATGCCTTGCCTTGACATGCCATGCCTAGCCTGGCCATGCCTTGCCTTGAAAATTCATGCCTTGGCTTGACATGTCTTGCCTTGCCTTTCTATGCCTTTCCTTGACAAGCGATGCTTTACCTTGACAAGCCATGCCTTTCCTTGACATGTATTACCTTTCCTTGACATGCCATGCTTTGTCATGCGTTGTCATACCTTACCATGACTTGCCTTGCTATGCAATCCCTTGCCTTGGCATGCCATGCCTTACCTTGACATTCCTTGCCTTACCTTGCCTTGCCATGCCTGTTGGTGCAAGTTTGATCAGACTAGGGTCCTTCTCAAGTTACCAACAAAAGGTACCATGTAGTCTAGAGAGCTGGCATTTTCATCTCCTCCGAAGAGAAGAAGTCTCACCCGAAGCGTTGTTGAGACGGATAGATAGGAAGGGTAAGGAAAATACTTAGGAGGATTAACATAACCATCAAGAATCATCCTGATCTTGCGCAAGAGACATGAACATATATGAATCTTATGTGTGCAAGAATCAAACCTACTTATGTTGTGATCAAGAATTTAAACACATAACCATTAAGTAGGAATTATCAACCATAAATAAGTATTGTAATGCATAGGTAAAACACACAGAGATACATCATATTTGAAAATTCAGGTCCTTCTTCATATTATCTTCAGAATCTTTCTCTAATTACAGACTCTGGAATACACAGTAGTGCTCTGTACAGACTCTTGGCTCTAGAATCATGTTGCAGAAATCCAATTCTTAGACTGATATCTCAGTTACATTACAAACTCATAATTTGACTCAACTCAACTGACAACAAATAACCAAAATTTATTACAATTATGTTCATCCCTATATATAATCTAGGTTGTGTCTTCCATCTCGGCTTGCACGCTTTCTTGTTCTGTTGCAACCGTTGTTGCTTAGCTGGCGTTGCACTCTCTTTCACAACTGATTTTTGTTGCTATTTCTTGCTCTGTTGTACTACTTCTTATGAATCTTGCACAACTCATGCTCAATCAAATCTTGCGTGATTTATTATCCCAAAAATGAAGGGCCCAACAGGCTCCGACCACAATCCTTGACTCGCCCTCGAGTCAAGTGCTTGGTTCTTTCATAGATTATAGGAGCATCTGTTGTTTTACCTTGTCCTCCTTTTCTTCTTTCTTCTTCTCTTTTGTTTGTGCTTTCTCTTCTTTTGCCTCTTCAAATGAAGGGCCCAACTCTGGTACCAACTCCAAGGCTCGCTCCTTCACTCCATGAAATTTACCAATTTTATCCTGCCACTTCCTGGCAAGGATTGATGCCTCTGCAACAAACTGTTGGGTCACCTTTTTACTACACTCTTTTTTCTTAGATGCGACCAACAAGTTCCACTCAGAATCTTCCATTGCATCGACTTGATGCATCTGCATGTACACTGTCTGAATGACAAATCAGAAGTCACGCGGCTCTTTCTTTGCTATGGAATATGCCTCAAAGAGGGTGTTCAGTTCATTGTCCGCTTATTGGATTTGGTCAAACTTTTGTTGTTTCTCCATCGGGTCCATTATGACCGCAACTTCTTCTTTCAACACTTGGATCTTGGTGCACACCTCCTCCAAGACCTGGTTGCATCGAGAGATGATTCCCATCCAATCACTGACTTCCCTAAAGATCTTTGTGCATTCCGTTGTGTACTTGTGTAGTGTTGCTCGAGCATTGTTTCCTTGCAGTACTATCTTCTACATCTGCTCTTGCAGCTTCTGAGATTGTTTCTCTGCATCTTGCTGAGTCTGTCGTAACTATGCTTCTCGATGTTCAGCATGAGTGGCAAGTTGTGTCCATGTTCCTTGGAGTAGCTCAATCTGATGCTCTGGCTCTCCTGCATCACTTGATTAAGGCAGTTGGGGTGCAGCCTTGTGAATCTCCAGCCAAGCTTCAGCAAGATTTTCTTGCACTCTTTCCAGTCTGTGTGCAATATAGGCCTTGGCCTGTTCTTCTTTTTGTCTTGATGATTGCGCAAGGAACACTTCCTCCCTTGCAACCTTGGCGGACCTCTCGGCCTACTGGAGCCTCTGATCCAGTTCATTAGTTGATGTTTTGATCAGTCCAAATTGTAAATTCTAACCTTGTACAATATCTACTGCAAACAGATATTCAGAAAAGAACAAAAAAGATACAATGGCAAATACAAACATTACACAGAGATTTTTCCCCTGGAAACCCAAACCGGGAAAACCAGCATATTCTATATTCATTCATTATGTTACAATGTTTACAATACAAAATACCTA
>JASDQU010753656.1:90752-111475 GCA_032191745.1 Picea mariana
TCCTTCTTCCTTGGAGGTATTTTCTTCTATAGAAGAAGATTTTTCAGATCCCTTCTTTTTCTCAACTTTGGATCTACACTGCTTCTTGTAGTGCCCTTCTTTTCCACACCTGCAACATACCCTTACAAACCTTCCAGGATATTTAGATCTACCCTTAGAATTAGATCTCCCACTTGAGAAATTAGATCTATTTCTTTCGTGGGAACGTCCTCTTGCAAATAATGCATTTGTGCTATGTCCTTCCATATTCTTTCGTCTCATCTCTTCCGACAATAAGGATGAGACCACTTCTTCAAACTTCAAAGAAGTTGTATTACTACCTATGGCCACAACCAGACTATCCCACGATTCTGGTAAAGAACATAATAGACTAATACATTTATCTTCATCTAAAATTTTAATCTCAATAGATACTAACTGACTTACCACAGTATTGAAGGTGTTCAAATGCTCTGCCACCGAGTCTCCATCTCTCATCCTCAAGTTATATGGATTCTTTCTCAGGAATAGTTTATTTACCAGGGACTTAGATTGATACAACTTCCCCAACTTTTCCCATAAATCCTTGGTTGTATATTCCATTGACACATTCAGTAATACTGAATCAAAGAGACACAGTCAGATTGTGCTCTTTGCCTTCTGATCCAAATTTTTCTAGTCATCTACAAAAGTTCATGTAGGTGTAGTACCTGGATCTACCACGATCCACTGATCTCTGTCCACCAAAATATCTTCTATCTTGAGCTTCCATAGCTCAAATCTTTTCCCATTAAACTTCTCGATCGCCATCTTCGAATTGGTTGCCATTTCTTTTTACCTAAAAAACAATACTGCAGATCTCCCACTGTAATAAGGCTTATCACAGTCCCGAGCCAAACCCTTGACCACAAAGGCATCCCCCTGAAGCCAATAAAGCTCTGATACCAAATGTAAATTCTAACCTTGTACAATATCTACTACAAACTAATATTCAGAAAAGAACAGAAAAGATACAATGGCAAATACAAACATTACACAAAGATTTTTCACCTGGAAACCCAACCCGAGAAAACCAACATATATTATATTCATACATTGTGTTACATTGTTTACAATACAATATACATATAGGATCCAGTGGCATCCAAAACCCTAACCCAATGAGCTCAATTAGTCCAAAACCCTAATTCCTTAACCAGAAATAGAAAACCATCGACAAAGAAACCATGTGCCGAAAAAACACCTAAATATAATGCGGTCCTGAAAAAGAGGTCCCACCGAAAAAAAAATTCAGGGGCGCTTCCCCCGAACCCCCGCACGGGGAGCTCTTCCCCCCTGCACCCTCCTCTAACCCCATTGCATGCCCAATACAAATGCTCAGACACTACTACTTGTGCAAAGAATATAAAACATACCCAACAACATTTCCAGCAAAGTGTTTGATAAAATCACATAAAGAAACATCCTAATTTGGGCATCAAATATATTATTTATATTCATCCTAGTTGGGAACATTACATTGGTATTAGAGCTGGTGGTTCTTCCAAGCTATGAATACATTGATTCCTAGGAGAAAGGGTCATGGAGGACAAACCTTTGAAGATTCACCTGAAAGAGAAACAAAATAAACTGAAATAGAGTTAGAGTCAGAAGGAAGCATGGGAGAAAACCATGAAGGGAATATGCTCCAAATATTAAAAGGTATGTCCATGGGATAGAATGAGGAATCCCAAATATAGGCATGGAAAACAAGGTTCTAGCAACATACCCTTTAGGTGCTCACATAGTTGGTGGGCCAATGTGGGAACATAAATGCTGCATGTCAAGGTAGACACAGTGGATCCCATTAGGGTGACAGGATACACATGAATAGCAACAACAACCATACCCAAGCTCAGAGTAGGAGGCTAAGGATCCCTAGGCCCTTATTACCATATTTATTGATAGGGCATCCTATAGGATCATAGGAGAAACCAGATCAGGGGCTTGATATTAACACTTCATACTGAGAGTATGAGACGATAGATGAAGATATCCATGAGAAAGTTTCCTATAATGACTTCTTTGATCTCAAATAGAAGTACAAACCTAGGGAGTGGAACAAAGGAGCGTAGAGATAACAAAACTTTGAACTCATGTGCAAGGTGGGAAGGTTGACTATCCCACCCTTTGATGGGTCTTCCAAGAGAACGACTAGAGAATGGGTACATAAGTTTGACACTTACCTCCAACTTAACCCAATGACCAAGGCATAATAAATTAAGTATGCCACCCTCCACTTGGAAGGAGAAGCTCACAAATGGTGGTATCATGGGATAGTGACATTAGGGCATGCCAACATCACTTCATAGTAGGAGCCTAAGGATCCTTAGGCCCTTATTATAACATTTCTTGATAGGGCAGTTTATAGGAGCACAAGAGTGTTAGAATAATAGGATCACAGACCAATAAAATAAAAACAAATGTAGAAATAAAACACAGAAGATACACAATACAATAAAGACACATATATGCGTGGTTCACCTAGTGTGGGTTACATCCACCAGATAAATTTCCAGGTCCTTCTTTTTTATTATCCATCAAATGAAGGGATACAACCTACAACACACTCGCTTCAACTTCCTCTTCTTTCTCTCACAGTATCCTCTCTCAGAATACAATATTCGCAATGATGCATAGTCGCAATACATTTACCTCATAAAAGAGGGTTTCCTTCTAGGGAAAAAAACCCTAACATAACTTCTACCATCAGATCTGTGACCTTATAATGAATGGTCTATATTTACTATGAAATTACAATATAAATTTACAAGGAAATTTTTCCTTTGGGAGCTTCGTCCCCGAACCCTTGTCGGGGGCTCGCTTGCCCCCAAACCCCTCATCTGGGGGGTGATCCCCCCCTACAACTCCCCTCACATGGAGGGGTGTACAGTCTTTATGGGGTATAAAAAACGATGAAAACAAAGACCTATGAAACAATAAGATAATCATGCTCCACAACCAACAATATCCCACTTGGAGAGTGATAACAACAACTCCACTACTGTTGTACCTGTTGGACTATACTCCACTTTGGACCTGGAAAATTTCTCATCTTCACCTTCATACTTGAAGACCAATTATAACTAAGAAGGAACTTAGTTTCTCCTTTGTTACTCCCTTTGTTAAGATGTCTGCATGATTCTGGCTAGTGTGTATCTTTTCCAACTTCAAATGTCCATCTTCCAAGATGGATCATATGAAATGGTACCTAAGATGTATATTCTTAGTCTTCGAATGGAAGGCTGATTTATTTGCAAGATGAATGGAAATATCTCTGTCACAATACAAACTACTATTCTCTTACTTCTTTCCTGATTCCTCCATAAACTTATGTAACCAAATCATCTCTTTACTAGCCTTTGTAGCAACAACATACTCTGCCTCTATTGTTGAAAGTGAAAAAACCTTTTGCATTTTTGAAATCCAACTTACTTTTGTTCCACCTATAGTAAAAACATACCCTGTGGTGCTCCTCCTGCTATCTTTATCACCTGCCATATATGAATCAACATATCCCTGTAGAACAATGTCTAAACCACCAAAGCATAATGCATGAGTAGCAGTACCTTTCAAATACCTGAGAATTCACTTTATTTCCTCCCAATGTTCTTTACCTAGATTGGTCATATACCTACTCACAACTCCCACTACATGTGAAATATATGGTCTTGTGCAAACCATCGCATACATCAAGTTGCCAAATGTTGATGAATAAGGGACCTTAGACATGTATTCTATATCCTCTTGTGTCTTGGGACACATTTCTTTGGTTAATTTGAAATGGCTGGCCAAAGGTGTACTAACTGGTTTTTCATTCTGCATTCTAAACCTCTCCAACACCTTTGCAACACCCAAGGTGACCAAAGATTTTCTTTGCAGCACCCAAATCCTTCATCGCAAATGAATTAGATATTTTTTTCTTGAACACATTTATAGCCTGCATATTAGACCCTTCAATAAGAATGTCATATACATACAATAGCAATATAATATAGCTTACATTTTCTAGTTTTTTAAAATAAACAGAATGATCAAAATGGCATCTACTATAACCTTGTTCTGTCATAAACCTATCAAACTTCAAATACCACTGCCTTGGAGCTTGCTTTAGGACATACAAGCTCTTCTTCAGCCTACATACCAAATTTTCCTTCCCTTTCACCTCATACTCCTGTGGCTGCTGCATATAAATATCTTCCTCCAAATCCCCATGGAGAAAATATGTTTTTACGTCTAAATGTTCAAGATGTAAATCTTTCACTACCACAAGACTTAAAATAGTCCTAATTGAAGTCATTTTAACAAGAGGAGAAAATATTTCATCAAAATCTATACATTTCTTTTGTGCAAACCCCTTTACAACAAGTCTAGCCTTGTACCGTTTTTTTCCTCCATCTTCTTCCTTCAACTTGTAAACCCATTTATTTTACAATTCTCTTTTTCATGCATGCAATTGAACCAAATCCCAAGTCTGTTTATTTACCAGGGAATCCATTTCCTCTTTCATGTCTTGCTCCCACTTATTTTTAGTGTCTACCTTCATTGCCTCTTCATAACATTTTGGTTCACCAGAATCAGTTAACAATAAATAATACAATGAAGGAGAGTATCATTCAAGGGGTCTACTTAACCTAGTAGATCTTAGAATAACACTTGCAGGAGTTTGAGGTACCTATTGCTTCTAATGTTGTACATTTTTATTTTCTGGTACCTTTGGAATTTATTTTTTAGTGATCTCTCAAGCACTATGTATTATGGTTTTTCTTTTTCCTGTTTCTTTCCTTGCAACTGATCTGTGTACATGATCTTATCATTGAATATGACATTTATACTCCTAATGATTTTGTTATTTTCATAATCCCATAAGTGATGACCAAAATCATTAACACTATATCCAATAAAGGTACACTTCTTGGATTTTTCCTCAAGCTCTGTTCGATTTTCTTTATCAATATGGACAAATGCTTCACAACCGAAAGTATTCAAAAAAGAATAGTTTACCTTTTTACCTGTCCATGCATCCTATAGAATTCTACCATCCAAAGAGATTGAAGGTCCTTTGTTTATTAAGTAAACAAAATTATCTACAACATCTTCCTAGAACTGTAAGGGAAAACCAACAAGCAATCTCATACTCCTTGCACGCTCCATGATTATTCTTTTCATCCTTTCCGACACACCATTTTCTTGTGGTGTTCCTGGAATTGTTTTCTCTCTACGAATCCCATGGTATGAACAATAATCATCAAACTTCTTTCTATAATATTCACCTCCATTTTCTAATCTGAGACACTTCAACCTTTTTCCTGTCTCATTCTCAACCAAAGCTTTCCATTTCTTAAAAGTATAAAAAACATCATATTTTTTTCTGAATGCAATAAACCCAAGTTTCTCTAGTTTCATCATCAATAAAAGTAACATAATAATGAGAGACACCAAGAGATGATACCTGATCTGGTCCCCATACATTTGTATGCACAAATTCTAACCTTTCACTCTTCTTTTATTTTCTGACTCTGAGAAATATGACTTTTTTTTTCCATAAACACAAAGCTCACAGAAATCGAAATTAATTTGTTTAAGATCTGGCAACAAATTTATTTTGTGAAGTATCTGCATCCCCTTCTCACTCATGTGTCCAAGCCTATGATGCCAAAGTGTTGTATCCACTCTGGTAGAAGCTAAAGAGATATAAGAGTCAATATTACTAGTACATAAATACAATGTACCTACCTTCACTCCTTTTTCTATCACCAGTGATCCTTTGGTGACCTTCCACACCTTATCTGTAAATATGGATATACAACCTTCACTTTCCAACTTCCCTGTTAAAATTGTATTTTTCCTTAGATATGGAACATGTCTTACCTCCTTCAACAACCATTGGTTTCCATTCCTTTTCTTTATTTTTACCTTTCCCATTCCATCAATTTTGCATGGTGCATCATCACCCAAATGAACCTGTCCAAAATCACCTTGAACACAATCTAGAAAATGTTTCCTATGGGGTGTGGCATGAAATGAAGCCCCTGAATCTACTACTGAAGACTCGGAAATATTATCTACAGAAAGAATCAAAGCATCTTGTAACACATCACTAGCTACATTTGCTTCCTGATTTTTATCCTACTCTTCAACTCTTTGTTTCTTTGGAGTTCTGCAGTCTTTCTTCGGATGTCATTTCTTCCCACAATTCCAACACTCTATATTTTCTAGTCTCGATTTGGATTTTCCATTCCTATAATTCTCGTGGTTCCTTGATCCATTTCCTATATCCTTTTGTCTTCCCCTATTCTCCATGTTTAACACATTACCCGTTGTCTCACCTATGATTTTCCATCACATTTCCTCGCTAAGGATAACACCAACAACATTATCAAATTTTAGAGTGTTTGAACCAGATATAGAGTTATTTACAACCATGACCAAGACGTTCCAACTTTCTGGCAATGAGCACAATATTATAGGATCCTTGACCTCATAATCAAAGTCCACTTTTACAGAATTTAGCTAATTAGTAACCGTATTAAATTCATTTAAATGATCTGCAACAGACCCACCTTCTGACATATTCATATTAAATAATATCTTCATTATAAGTACCTTATTGGATGCCGAGGTTTTTTCATACAGTTTATCCAATGTTTTCATCATATCCTTCATTTTATTTTCTTTCAAAATATTGAAGGGCATAGACACTGCCAGGCACAACCATATCGTTCCTAGTTCATTCATGTCAAGAACCTCCCATACTTTGTCCTTCATGGTCATCGACTTCTTTTCTATTCCACCCAATGGTAAGAATAGATCCTTCTGATATAAATATTCTTCCATATACATCTTCCATAACTAGTAGTTTTGGTCGTTAAACGTCTCGACCCTAAATTTTCCATCTTCCACCATTTCTCCCAATCGAACCAGAAACCCTCTTTTCTTGTGAGTTAACTTTCTCTCTGATACCAGTTGTTAGAAAAAAAGGATCACAAAGAAATAAAATAAAAACAAATGTGTAAATAAAAAACAAAAGATACACAATACAATAGAGACATATATATATGTGGTTCACCCAGTGTAGGCTACGTCCACTAGAGAAATTTCCAGGTCCTTCCTCTTTATTATCTAGCAAATGAAGGAATACAACCTACATCACACCCACTGTAACTTCCTCTTATTTCTCTCATAGTCACCTCTCTTAGAATACAATATTCGCAATGATGCATAGCCACAATACATTTCCCTCATAAAATAGGGTTTCCTTCTAGGGAAAAAAACCCTAACATAACTTCTACTGTCAAATCTGTGACCTTATGATGAATGGTCCAGATTTACTATGAAAATACAATAAACATTTACAAGGAAATTTTTCCTTTGAGGGATTTTCCCCAGAACCCCCACTTACCCATGGACCCCACAGGGGGGAAATCCCCCCCTGCAACCCCCCCGCGTGGAGGGGTGTATAATATTCCTGAGTGTACAGTCTTCATGGGGTATAAAAACAACTCAAAACAAAGACCTATGAAATAGGAAGATAATCAGGCTCCACAACCATCAAGGACAAACCGGATCAAGGGAATGATATTAACACTTCATATGGGGAGTACGAGATGATAGATGAAAATATTTGTGAGAAATTTTCCTATAATGAATTCTGCGATCTCAAACAGAAGTACAAACCTAAGGAGTGGAATAGAGGATCACAGAGCCAACCTAACTTTGACCTCATGCATAAGGTGGGAAGGTTGACTATTCCACCCTTCTATGGGTTTGCCAAGAGCATGACCAAAGCATGGGTAAATAAGTTGGACACTTACCTCCAACTTAACCTAATGACCAAGGCAAAAGTAATTTCATATGCCACCCTCCACTTGGAAGGAGAATCTCACAAATGGTGGTATCATGGGCTGGTGACATTAGGGCATGCTAGCAACACTTAAGAGTGGGAGACTAAGGATCCCTAGGCCCTTATTATCACATTTCTTGATAGGGAATCCTATAGGATCACATGAGAAACCATATCAGGGGCTTGATATTAACACTTCATACAGGGAGTACGAGACGATAGATGGATATGTCTGTGAGAAAGTTTCCTATAATGACTTCTACAATCTCAAACAAAAGTACAAACCTAGGGAGTGGAATAGAGGAGCATAGAGAAAACACGAATTTGACCTCATGCATGAGGTGGGAAGGTTGACTATCCCACCCTTCGATGGGTCTGCCAAGAGTATGAACCGAGCATGGGTACATAAGTTGGACACTTACCTCCAACTTAATCCAATGACCAAGAAAAAAAAAATTATGTATGCCATTCTCCACTTGGAAGGAGAAGCTCACATATGGTGGTATCATAGGCTGGTGACATTATGGCATGCCAACATCAATTCATATATGGATTTAAATCAGATTTTGATGGAGAGGTTTGAAAACAAGGACCCTGAGATACACTTTAGGGAGCTGACATAGTTGAGACATACAGGTACACCATAAGCATACATCACAAATTTTTAGAGGATGGTAGTTATGGTGACATATATTTCTCAACAAAGGTTGGTGATGCTATTCATGGAGGGTCTAGATGAACCCCTAAGAGGATGGGTGAAGGAATTTAGGCCAAAAACATTACAGGAGACCATCATGAGAACCCAGGACATGAGGGACACAGTCTCCAAGAAGATACCAACAAAACCCTTAACCCATCATATGGGTAAGGAGATGAAGTTTCCCTAGAAGCCTTGGACATGGAAGGACATGATGGATGAGGAGACTCAAAGAGAACTTAGGAGTAATAAGATTTTATATAGTTGCAAGGATCCATGGGAACCGATTCATCGATGTATGAGAAAAGGTGAAGTCCATTATATTGAGGTAGTTTCTGACGAGGAGGAAGACGGTGATGTTGAGGGTATTGGACAGGATAGAAGTGATCCATCACATGATATAGAACATGCGTCATTGCAGGACATCCCCAAGGGAGTACCCATTTTCACACTTTTAGGAGTCCCTAAATATTACAACTTCAGATACATAGGAATTTTGGAGGGGCAGAGGGTTACAACATTGGTTGATGGTGAAGCTACCCACAACTTCATTGATGTTTCACTTGTCACTAAGAGAAAAATACTTGTGGTTGATTTCAAGGGATTCAATGTAGAATATGGGTACAACATGATGTGTACTCAGAGGATGAGGGGATTGGTAGTAACATTGGGAAACTATATGTTGACCGATGACTTTTATGTCATGGATTTAGAAGGTACTCATGTGGTGCTAGGAGTTCAGTGGTTGTCCTCATTAGGAGATATCCACATGAATTATTGGGATATGAGGATGGAGTTCTAGGAAACAGGTGGAACATAATTCATCCTAAGAGGTATGTCTATAGGTGCCCCCAGGATCATGTCTAACTAGTGCATGGAGGCCCTTTTTATACACGGGGACGTGGCTTGCACAAAGGAGTGCTTGATAACCATGGAAAAGCCATCCCATGATCTCCAGCATTATCTTGTGGATATCCAGGAATTGCTTGGAAATAATGAAAGGGTGTTTGAACCCTTGCTAGCAGGGAGACCACTTGACATAGGACTTGAGCATGTCATTGATCTAGAAGAGGGATCAAAGCCTGTGATTACCACCCCCTACAGGAATCTGAAGTGTTTCAAGGAATAAATAGAGAAGACCATAAAATAATTACTAGAGATGAGACATATTAGGTCTATCTCCATTCCTTTCACTTCATCAATTGTACTCGTGAATAAGAAATATGTAACTATGAGGATGTGCATATAATATATGGAACTATAGAGAAAGACCATAAAACGTTGATACCCAATACCCAAGATTGATGAGATGATTAAAAGATACATGGGAAGTATATTTCACAAAGGTTGATCTACGATTAGGATACCACTAGATTCGGGTATGAGAGGAGGATATCCATAAAACAACATTCAAGTGTCACTATGGGCATTATGAGTTTATAGTCATGCCCTTTGGGTTGACTAATGCACCAACTAACTTTCAGTCGTGCATGAACCATATCTTCAAAAAAAAGTTGAGGAAATTACTATTGGTTTCATTTGAGGATCTTCTGATCTACAACATGATGTGAGAGGAACATCTCAAGCATGTGGATGAGATTCTCACCATTATGGAGGAGTAGACACTTTTTTCCAAGGAGGAAAAGAACGTGTTCGGGTTGACAAAGATCCTCTATATGGGGCTTGTGATTGGTGTTGAGGGAGTAAAGGTGCATCAAGAGGAGATCCAAACCATATTATACTATCCCACCCCTAGGTCACTCACAAATCTGTGGTGATTCTTTAAGATGTGTAGTTATTACAAGAACTTTGTGAAAGCTTTTTCAGAATTGGCTACACCATTAATAGACCTCACCAAAAAGGGGGCATTCCTATGGTCAGAGGATGTACAAGTAGCATTTGATAGAATGAATAGAGTGATGAGAACTTTCTTTGTATTAACACTCCCATATTTCACACAACCTTGTGTCCTAGGGTGTGACTCATATGGTGAGGGGATAGGAGCAATATTGATGCATAAACGACACCTGATATCTTTTGAGAGAAGAAATATAAGGGAAATTGATAATATCTATCCAATCTATGATAAGGAGATGTTGGCCATCATGCAAGCATTGGCCAAATTCAGATGGTACTTGGTAGCAGAACATTTTTTGGTTAGTACTGACCACAATAACTTGATATATTTATTGGAGAAGCGGGACCTAAATGAGAGACAACAAAAAAGGGTGAGTAAGGTGTAGGAATATGATTTTGACATTGAGTATGTAAAGGGAAAGAAGAATATAGTTGTTGAAGCCTTATCTAAGAGACCAGTATATTTCTCCATGACATAGATTTCAACGGACTAGAAGTCCATTCTCTTAGTGGAATACTCCAAGAATACCTTTTCTTGTGAGATGATGGAGGGAAATATCCAGTATACCAGGTACAGGGTAGTGGATGACATAATCTACTACAAATACATGATCTATCTTGTCCCTGAGTCCACACTCAAGGATAAGATTTTGAGGGCAATACATGATGCACCAATGGCAAGGCACCAGGGGTATCTAAAGACCTATAGGCATGCAAGGGAGATATTCTCATGGAAGGGTCTCAAGGGCGATGTACTTTGTCATGTCAGGGAATGCATGACTTGCAAGCATAACAAGTCATAGTTCAAACATCCTGCAAGACCACTTTATCCATTGTTGATTCCAGAGTAGAAGTGGGATATCATTTCCATGGACTTCATCACAAGATTTCCAAAGGTGTAGGGAAGGGACTTGTTGGCAGCCCTACATATTTTCACCTTTTAAAGCATCAAATAATAAATTATGTAGCTTCCTACCCGGGGTCATATGGTTATTGTTATTCATCAGCAATTTTTGAAACTGCGAATATGATGTTTCAGTTATTCCTAGTGTTTTCCTTTTTTCATTTTCATGCTTCGTTCATGACTAAAGCATGAACAAAGAATTAAAACCTATGATTGTATTAACGTTTTATCTAAATTTTATGAAAGGTAGATGTCTCTACATTTTTTGTTAATAAAGGTTTTGTTTTCTGCTATGAAGCTCATCTTGTTTATTGCTTTAAACTGGCTCCTCAACTGTGAAGTGTGACTTGAATTGTTATTTGAAACACCAAGGATCCATTGAAATTAAACTATGATATATATATTTGTGGCTCTTGATCATACCTATCCTTCTCACTACACTTTGGTTCACAAAATTTTTCCTCTCCTAAACTTTAGAAACCAACTCCACCTTGTTGCACAATGATAAATTTTTAATGAACCTGGTCCTTGCTTGTACCCTGTGGGAGGTGGCATTCTGACAATGATAAGCCCATTATTTCTAGCTAAGTTTCAAGTTTCATATGTCCTCTTGGCATTCATTTCACAAAATTCCTTTCATTTTGTATTGCAGAACCTCTTTCCATATGCGCTAGGGTATTGATGAGTTTTGGGTCTGAAATTTCGCTCTAGTATTCTCCTAGAAACCTTCCTTACTCACTGTATTTTTTTGTCTGCATTCCGAATATTCATGGCCCTGATTGTAAGGATTGAACCCAATGGCTCACAAATCTTGCTCCTCTATGAGGATTCAAGGGAGGACCTTAAGGGTCAAGGCTGGCTCGAATTTCTTGAGAAATTTTAGGGTTTTAACATTCAAACCGCCCAGGAATTTTCCCTTTCTTTTGATGGCTGCCAAGCCAAGGTAGGAGACATTCAGGTCGAGGTCATAGAGGAATTTTTAGGATAAGTGATAGGTCTTCCACTGAGTGGGCATAAATGGTTTAAAACTGCCAAGGACAAGGAGGTACCATGGATCCTGTTCTTCACCTCTAGGAAAATCAACTGTTGTGATAAAGGTATGCCTGTATCCTTGTTGAAAACTCGGTGTCACAGTTTGCTATAAATCCTTAGACAATTCGTGACATGCGAGGGTTGCTTTGGTCTTTCTTTCCTATATCACATACATTTGTTGATGAATTTCATCGGGTTTCAGTTAAATATGCCCTATTATTTATTGAGAAGCCTGTATAAGATGACGAAAAGGTATAAGGGATATCATTTAAATTCCAGTCTGTTTCATCACGGTTTGATAAAGATATTATTGGTTCATCAACTAAAGTTGCAAAATGATAATTGGGATGCCTTCCTAACCCGAAATGGTTTCATTACACCTAGTACCGTAGAGGTTGATAAACCTATGATGGAAGAAGCCATAGTCCTTACCACTGACATAACAGTTCCTTCATCTATATAAGCCTGTGTTATGGCCATCCTCAGTGAGCCTATTCTCGACCAAACAAAAATTGAGCCAACAGCCTTTGAATTGCATGGCCATGAACAACATGCCTATCCTAACACCTCTGCTAAGAACACAAACATGCCTTCATACAAACCGTCTAAGCGTGGCATGGATATAGGGTTTAAAAATAAAAGGGCAGGTAGGTTAATCTCAAGAAGACTATGAAATGAGTCAAACTCTCATGGGAGCTCGATCAAAATGATCGAGGTCCATGAGAGCTCTGATTATGAGATCGAGAGATTCTTGGCTGAAGAAGACCCTCCTTGCCTCAAACCAGATCTTGGCCAGGCTTATAATTTCATAGACAATTTGCCACCCTTCTTGAATCACAGTCAAGGATTTCCAGGTATCAAGTTTGATAAGAAACCCACAGGAAAAAGTGGAGACATCCTAGCACATGACCGTGGATATTCTCAAACAACTATCACAGATTCATGGTGTGAAGTTTGTTTGTTTTGGATCGATAAATATTATGCAGACATACCTACTCATCAATTGCGAATCAAAACCCTCACTACTTAGATAGACTCATTAAAGTATGAAAATAATAGGTTAAAGTCCGGTGTTCAAAGGCAGGATAAACATTTGAAAAGGACTGGGAATATAATAGTTAAGAATGTTGAGAGTGTTACAGCAGTGGTCAATTCTGAGATTTCATGAATCAAATTTAGCATGTAGTTATAAGGTAAAGATTTATTTGATTTCCTTAGTTGCATTTTATTCATTTTTCCTATTTTTATAGATTTAATTAGATTTATGTTGTTAAAATAAAACTAGCTACAGAATCAACTGATTCTGTAGCTAGTTCATCTTCATTTGAATTTGTGGTAATTATTGGTTTTAATAATATCTAAACTCCTTTGTTTTCATTTTTTCTCTCAGGATATCAAGTAACTGATGATGATCTGATGATATGGACTATTCCTGAGCCTATTAGCCATTTCTTTGGCCTTTTTTTGGGGAAACAAAAAGAAGTTTGTCTCAGTTATGAGAGATATAGTGTGATATGGAGTGGTTACATCACCCTCTATTTTGTAGTTAATAAATTATTTTTAAAGATTTGATCTTATCCCACAAGATGGGAGGTTTATCTTTTCTAAACTCTTTAAATACTTGTAATTGTTTGCAACCAGGGGCATCTTAGCTTGGAGTAGAAGATGGACTTTTAATTTGCATACTTTAATGAAACAACAATACACATTACAACTTTAGCTTCTTGTGGATGGTGTCTTTGTTTAAGTTCTGTTTATTCTAATATGACAATAGGTTATCGACAAATTTATTCTTCATCATCTATTGTGTTGTTGGAATAATTCCTGTGTAAATGTTGTCCATATGTGATGCTTCAGATATTATATAGGGTGATCATCTATTCAAATCAAATGATGAGATTTATCTTTAATTCTCTATTGAATGTTTAAATGCAAAGTTCTTACAATAATATTTATCTCACCGTAATTGCTTGTAAATCATAAGATCACTGTGACTATTTGTATCATACGTTTTGTTATTGAAACTCAGTTTCCAGCACATTGTTTCATATTTATTCGGAACAATCTTAAGGTTCGTTGTAGGTTTCCCTCTTCGAAAAAGTGGTTGGATAGTCTCTATCATACATATGTCTAGATACATAGCGTTAACTTACTAACAGGTTAGATTGGCCAATGCAGCCATGAAACCCATCAGAGCAAGTTATATCAAACAACTTGGGTTATTTAAACAACCCCAGACCGGATTTGTTCTTCCAATTGATGGACATTCATTTTCGCCCGTCAACAAATGGCACAAGAAGGAGGGCCTGAACATGATTGATGGCACGTGGAGGTCGCAAGACTCCTCCCCCACACACTCGCTCCCCTATAGTAACAATAAGTTGTTCTGATGACAACATTACTTCTCAAACAACAACCACCTCAAACTAAAATCCACAGATTACTGCTGAGCCAGTAACACCAAACCCTCCAGGGTATGATGTACAAGAAATTGTTCGTCATTCACTTCTAAGGAAACACGATGCTTTGGCCCGTATCAGACAACTGGGTCGACCACTGAATCAACCTCTAGATTTCTCTAATATAAGAGAGCAACTTGAAGGCACTGGTCTGCTCCTAAACCCTACAAATCCAGATTACATCCTCACTCCTGTAGCCAGAGGATTTGGTATCCCACCTTCACCACCCCCTTCATCCCCTTCCTCTTCGGGAGAGGAGTCATCCGATGAAGGTAATCCTTCATCTCAGCCTTCGACACCACCTACACCCATGGAAAATTCAAACAATCTCGCCAGACCCTGGATCAATCAATATGTTGTGGCCATACCTAGACCCCAACACCCTTTTCCTAAACATCTGGAGAAATGTCTCCCTAAATTTGATTCAGACTCTAAGGAAATCGTCGAGGATCACATAAAAAAGTTCATGCTAGCCATTAGGCTATGAAGCTTAGAACATGATAATGTAGTATGTATACTTTTTTTGTATACGTTTGAAGGCAATGCCTCTACATGGTATTTTTCCCAACAACCCCACACCATTGTATCTTGGAATAAATTTGAGTCTTGTTTCCTCGAGAAATTTTGAGATGACAAATCTCTCGAAGTCTTAGTCATGAAACTCTCCAGCATAAAGATGAACCCTAAGAAAAAAATAAAAGATTTTAATCAAAGGTTCCTCACATTAAAAAATCGAATCCCCGTTGATTCAATGCCTTCTAAAAATCTTATTGTCG
This sequence comes from Picea mariana, assembly GCA_032191745.1. Lineage (NCBI taxonomy): Eukaryota > Viridiplantae > Streptophyta > Pinopsida > Pinales > Pinaceae > Picea > Picea mariana. Next base: position 106,339 of record JASDQU010753656.1, read on the forward strand.
CATACTACACCAAATCCCTACACCAGAATATAGCAATTTGGGTAAAAATGTCTAAGAAGCCAACGTTATTGGAAGCCTTCGAGGAGGCAAGTGAAATCAAGAAATATATTCTAAGCCTAAAAGATAATCTTAGTAACGAGGTAGAGATTACCCCATATTCTAAAAAGAAGATAGAAATTCTTCCTAGACCTTCCCAAACCAAAACTCAATCAGAGAGTTCAGATCTAGAAAGTTTACAAAAGGTCATCCAAAAATTGTCAAATCAAGTCGTAGACTTAAGGAGATCAGCTGAAGAAGCATATTCAAGTAAAGGGACTTACAAAACCCCTTTTAGAAAACCTTTTTCCTCAAACTGACCAAACCTAAATCTTGAAGGCCTGAACCTCGAAAGCCTACAATATGCTATACATACAATCCTTGAAGCACATTATAACTTAGTTCCCCCTGAGATTTATGAAGATGTGGTTGAGCAAGAAACAGTGGAAGAGGATGAATCCTCTCCCAATTTCTTCGGGCATTTTTCCGACAGTATTTTTCAAGCCAATTTTGAAATTGTTCATCCTTACAATACCAGGAGAAAAACCCATAATAAACCCTCTTCTGAAATTGGAACTAATGCGCCTCAAAACTTTTTTAAGAAAACTGAGACTAAACAAAATTCAACCACCCCAAGTTTAGAATACGATTTGATTGAAGACCTTAAAAAACTTAGAGATAATATTTATGTTTATGAATTGTTGAAATTTCCTTTTCTTCTACAAAAGATACTTCAGAACATTGCAGAAAAAAGAAAAAACAACAATCTAAACAACAAGATAATTGCAGAAATCATCCCTAAAACACTTCAAAAGGTCTCTACTAAAACAACACCAGAGCTCTCGAATAAAAGAGACATTGCTGTAAAAAGTGTAACAAATGTAGATAAAGTAATTCCAGGGACTGCGACTAAAAACCAACAAAGTTCTACTGTTAATACTTGCAAAAATGTCCCACCTTTTTTGTTGACTTTTGAAATTTTCAATAGGAATGTACATAACTGCATGGTAGATTCTAGCGCATCATCGAATGTGATGCCCTTGTCTATCTGCCAAAAAATCAATGCTGAAGTTCAACCTTCCAGTCTGAAAATTATTCAGCTCGATCAAACTAGTGTTAAGGTGATAGGTGAATTAAAAAATGTCCTTGTTAGGCTGTCCTCTAATCCTAAGGTTCACCAGATTATTGATATCATTGTTGTTGAAATTCCTGAAGTATATGGATAATTTTAAGCAGGGATTGGTCCGAATAGTTGCATGGCTACTTTGCGACAGACTGGTCCCATTTGTGGCTGCTAGAGAATGGGAAGCCTAACATAATCAAGATCAATCATGGGCGTTACCTCAATCTTACCTTGACTGATTTAAATGACGCTAATGAACCATTTACTACTTCCACTAATTCACCGGAAATGCAGGGAATGAACACCTTTTTTGGTAACTTCTTGGTGAAAACTTCTATCATCACTAACCTGGAACAGTAGTCAGAACTCATGACATGCACACAGTTGGAATTTCTACCTAATGTTTCTAATACAGATGATGTGGCTCACATATGGTCTATCTACTTCGATGGATCCACTTCTAAATAAGGAGATAGTGCAGGATGTGTGCTCATTGACCCCAATGGTAACAAAACTTCTATCGCTTGCCGATTAGAATTTGAATGCACAAACAACACTGCTAAATACGAGGCACTTCTACAGGACTAAAAAAGGCACTAGATTTGAAAGTACATAATTTAATGGTATTTGGCAATTCATAAATTGTGGTCAGATAGGTAAGAAATTCCATTTATTGCCTATCACCACACCTGAGAAGTTATCAAGCTGAGGTATGGAATCTAATGCACAAATTTTTCGCATTTAACATTAAATCCATTCCAAGATTAAATAATTCTAAGGCTGACTTGTTAGCTAATGTTGCTTCCAAACTCTTTCCCGCAGAAGGCCTTTCTCCGAATGCATTTTTGATTGAGTTGTTGTTCAGACCATCAGTCCTAGAAAAAATCACTAATTGGAGAGTGTTCGATGATGATCAATAGATCATCAGTTTCCTGCACATGGAGAGTATTTGATGATGATCAATAGACACTTTCCAAGGTGCAGTTATCAATGAAGGCACCCATGACGAAAACCTTCACAATTTTATAGTAATATCAGACCCAAGGTCTCTCGAAACAACATCAGATCTGGTGAATTCTATCCCGAAATCTATGGTAATATTAGAAAAGTTTTATGATTTGCATGAAAAATTTAGAAAATCAGTAAGTTGTAAAACAAATAGTTCTTCCTTGACCCATGAAAAGGTAAATCTGGGAACTAAAGATAATCCACAATACATCAATTTGGAAAAGGGATGTTCCAAGCAAGAGAAATCAACCTTTATAAAATTCTTTAAATAATTTAAGGATGTATTTTCTTGGACATATGATGATCTAAAAATGTTTGACCCTAAAATTATACAACACATTATCCCCATGAAACCCCAAACTCAACCTTTTCAACGGAAGTTGAGAAAGATGCACCCCAAACTTGAACCAACGATCAAGAAGGAACTAAAAAAACTATTGAATGCAAAGATAATATTCCCAGTAAGACACACACAGTGGGTTTCTAACCTTGTCCCCGTGAGGAAGAAAAGTGGCGAAATTAGACTCTGTGTCAATTTTCAAAACTTAAACCGAGCATCTGACAAAGACAATTACCCTGTTCCTCCGATGGAACAAATTGTCCAGCAGGTATCCGGTTCTAAAAGATTGTCACTACTGGACAGTTTTTCAGTGTACAACCAGGTCCTCATGTCTCCCCCAGACCAGCTAAAAACCACTTTCCATACTCCATGGGGTACTTATGCCTATAGAAAGATGCATTTTGGGATTATAAATGTCGGGGCCACTTTCCATAGAGTGATGAATATCGCTTTTCACAGTCTAATCAATCAATCTGTAGTGATCTATCTTGATGACATCGTTGTTTTTTTCCAAAAATAAGGGAGATCATTTAGCCCATCTGAGATCTGTTCTACAACGATGTCGTAAGTATGACATCTCTCTAAATCCTAAAAAATATGTCTTTACAGTGGAACAAGGAAAACTGCTCGGTTTCATAGTATCCAATAAAGGGATGATCATTGATCCTAAAAGAACTCAAGTCATCTCAAAACTTCCTCCCCCCTCTTCCAAAAAATTTATGCAATCTTTTCTAGGTCAAATAAATTTTGTCAGAAGATTTATCCCGAGTTTCTCATAAATGGTGAGGCCATTGAAAAAATTAATAAAAAAGTATGTGCAATATCATTGGGGACCATAAGAAAGTCAAGCTTTAACTCAATCAAAAAAACCATAGTGGAGGCTCCATCCCTAATGAGTCCTGAATTTTCACAAGATTTCACTCTTTACATGTTCGCCTTCGATCGATCTTATGCCGTTGTGCTAACCCAAAAGAATGCTGAAAACAATGAAATTCCCATTGCCTTTATGAGCTTAGCCTTCAAGGGAGAAGAGCTTAATTATCTAGTTGTTGATCAGCAGGCTTACAATGTTTTTAAAGCGGAAAAACATTTTTGATCACATCTATTGAAATCTAGAACTAAAGTCATTGTGACTTACCCTGCTATCAGAAATTTGTTAGTACAGAAAGAACTAGGTGAAAAACGGGCAAACTAGATGACATCCTTACAAGAATATAACCTCAAGATCACCCTTGCACAAATTGTTAGAGGTCAAGGTCTATGTAAATTAGTCGCTGATTCAGTTGAAGAACAACAAAGTCAAACTAATGTGTTAATTGAAGATCAACAACAAAGTCAAATATGTTGTGCACAAGATCCTGCCAATTCTTGGTTTGATGACATTAAGTTTTATCTAACACATGGTTCAACTCCTCGTCAACTTGATCCAAAAAAGAGAAGAGCATTGAGATTAAAATCTGCACCTTTCCAGTTGGTGAATGGTATATTATTTTGCAAAATTTTTGATGAAATCCTTATGTGTTGTCTGGAAAGAGATGAAGCATATAAAGTCTTATCTGAGTTTCATGCAGGAGAAGCTGGTGGGAACTTCGTTGGAGACACTACTTCTCACAAATTATTAAGGGCAGGGTACTATTGGCCCACGCTATTCAAAGATGCCCATACATTATGTCACAAATGCGTAATCTGCCAAAAGGCTTCTGGACGAGTACAATAGGCAACATTCCCACTGTAACCTGTCTCGGTGGATTTCCCTTTTCAGCAATGGGGTATTGACATCATTGGCCCAATTAACCCCACCTCCTCACAGCAGCATAAATACATCATTACAACGATAGACTATTTTACCAGATGGTCTGAGGTTGCACCATTAAACGTGGTAAACACCACTCAGGTAATATCTTTCCTTAATTCAAACATCATTAATCGATTCGATATTCCTAAATTTCTGGTTTTCGTTAATGCCTCCTATTTTTCATCCCTCTATATGAGTGTCTTTTCTTTAGAAAAAGGGATAAAACTAAAATATTCTTCCAGATATTACCCCCAAGGAAATGGTTTAGCAGAATTGACAAACAAAAACTTGATCAAGATCATCAAGAGGATGGTTTCCGAAGACCACAAAAACTAGCACAACTCACTACTCAATGTAATCTAGGCAGATAGGATGACTTTGAAAACCACTGTTGGTAATTCCCCCTTCTTTCTCGTGTACGGAAGGGAAGCAATTCTTCCTCCGCATGTTCTGCTTCCCTCTCTGCAACTATCGCAAAAATTTAAGGAAGAAGATTGTCCTCCCCTGAAAAGTTGGATTAATGTTTTGCTAAAGTTAGAAGAGGTAAGAGCCCAAGCGAAACAAAAACTGGATCAACATCAACGTATTTTCAAAAGCTAGTTTGATTTGAGTTCTGCCTCAGACAGGAATTTTGAGGTAGGTGATCTTGTCCTCAAGTGGGATATACCTCATGAGGGGAAAGGGGAACATACCAAGTTCCAAAACCTGTGGTTGGGACCTTTCTTAATCACTGAAAAACTAGGTCCCAGTTCTTTCTGCCTGCAGAATTTAAAGGGACAGCCAGACACCTTCCCAGTGAATGGCCAAGCTCTCAAAAGGTATTTCTCTTGACAAA
>JASDQU010753657.1:5181-15572 GCA_032191745.1 Picea mariana
AATTATAGAAATTTAACTTTTGATATGTATGTAGATACATAAATTTTAAAATCATATTCCTTTTTGCATTAATCAAATTTTACATTTACACATGTTCATGAGTGCATATTTAGGAGACTTTTTCTGAGCATGTTAGTTCATTTGTTAACTAGGTGGAAGCCTACATGTAGGCAGGCTATTGAGAACCAACCCAAGCTATATGTATATATTTTATTTTAATTTTGTATACATGTTTTGAATTTACTAAATTAGAAATCATGTGTTTTAATTTGTACATGTATCTTTTTATATTACTCTAGGTGGGCCAATCTTCAAATCTCGTGCCATGTGTGGATACTAGTTTGATATTGAACCCACCCAACTGAACAATACACATTAGATGTAAAGTTTTGAAAAACCAATTTATGTATAGTTTGTAAATTGAATTTGTGAAATAAAAACAATTAGAATGTTGAGATATTTTGGTTAATCTTCACTTGTAGCCACATGCCAGCTCACTATGCGGGTAGTTGAGGCCCTTTATGGGACAACATTTGAGTAGTCAAACCCATTTATTATATTTTATTATGTTTTATGGTTGGGGTGTGTGCTCTTATTTTGTGGGCCCATAACCCCCTCTCGAAGGGACATCTCCTTCTTAAAAGGAAACCTCAATTAACTTGTGTGTATATACACGATTCAAGCTCTCATTTGTATTATCTAATTCAAGTGAGTATATTTATTCTTTTGCCTAAAAACTAAGAAAAAAATGCCAAGTAAAATCCCTAACAAATGGTTTCTATCCAAAAATCCCTAACAAATGGTTGCTATCCCAAAATAGGGCATTGAAAACCCTAATTTAGATATGCAACAACCTTGAAATAGAGATGAAACCCTAKTATAGATATGATTAAAAAAAGAAAAKAAAAAGAGAGTGTTGTATAGAGGAAGAAAAATCCACACTAACTCTGATACCATGTTGGTAATCATGTGATAAAGTATTTACATTGAATTCTCCAACAAACCCTAATCCACTAAGATAAAAAAGATGAAATATAACAAAGCCTTAATGATGAATACATAATATTTCAAGAGAGTGTGCGACACAATTTATAGGTTCTCTTAGGCAAGAGAAGGGATACACTTGAATGAGATGACAAAAATGAGAGATTGGGTTGTGTATATATACATAACACAAGTGACATGTTCCTTCAAGAAAGGAGGCATCCCTTCAAGAGGGGGTTATGTTCCCACAAAAAAAGGACACTGATGACCTATCCCAGGTCTAAGCCACAATATGGCAGCTTCTACAAGCACAAGGCTACTCTATAAATCTGTAATGAGACTATCCAAGGATCTTTTCTCTATCTAAATTACTTAGGTCCTCACCAATATTACTATTCCATTGATGCTCTAATTAACGTTTCTAGACTCTTTACTCGATCACATTTATGGATTGATTTTCCTTTTGAATTCTCACTTCCACTACGTTCTCTGATACTCCAATAGATCAGTTTGAGCATTTTCATTAGCTCTCTGGTGCACTACTGTATGTTGGATAGGCGCTAAACTCATGGTGCATTTTCATTAGCTCTCTGGTGCACTACTGTATGTCGGATAAGCGCTAAACTCATGGTGCATTTTTCCCATATGACCTAAAACTCAATTCATGTGCTTAATTTAGAGGGTGCTTATATATAACAAAGTTAATCCTCCAGGATGCTTACCTTATTACCTCACGACCAAACCTTATAATTGTGGCGCCTTTCACGTTTTCAAAAGTGATTTTACCATGTGTTTAAAGGAATGCGAAAGAGCCTGTGAGAAGCGATCAAAATTCAACACATCACAACCTGTCAAAGGGGGTCCAACACGTCCTATAAGCACTATTAAATAATTCCACGTCAAAAAATAAATTAATTTTAATTTTTGAAAATTATTTCCGAAATGTTAAAAAGAACCTAAAATTTTCTAGGAAGGGTAATATTTTAAATTGCCCGCCATCAAAATTTGTTGACACTATTACCAGTTAACACTCCACTGGAGTACACTATACAGGTAGATAAATTTTGATGCGTGTGAAATTGCGGTAACATTGAACAAGTTCCCTTCGAAATATGAATCTCATTACCGTAACTTGGAGGTTGGCTGACCCGTTGGAACTTGGAGCAATGGAGCAGGGAGGGGAATTAATTGAATTTGTTGAGTTAGGTGATAGAATTAATGTGCTCTCCAATCACAATACAAAACCATTTTCCCTCTTCGAAGTGCTTGAATCTCCAATGTCCATTACGTTTTCTCTGGAGCCTTTGGTCTTGTTTTAGAATTTCCAATAGCAACCATTTCCCCCGGATTCACTATACGTACTAGACAAAATGCCATTTCTAGGAAGTTATAAGTTTTTTTTAGGTTTTCTGTGGAACCTTTGGTCCATTTTCCATATTTCTACTTTCACCCATTTCTCCCAGATTCACTATACCCACGAGCCAAGACGCCATTGCTTGGAAGTTGGAAATTTTAGTAACAATGACTTTCGGAGTTTAGAATGAGGGGACAACTTCGCCAAACCAAAAATCCAAGGTCTGAGCCAAGGTCTGATTTGCAGTATCTCCAGGTTTGCAATTGGGGTTTCAAGTTTGTTTGTGAAATTTTTACTGAAATTAACATAGGGTTTCAAATTTCTTTCCCGTTAATTTTATTGCACTGTAATATTGAAATTAACATAGGGTTTATTTCCTGTTAATTATATTGCACTGTCATGAGTTTGAGCTTATCAAATTCGAGGTATTTTAGGTATTAGAGATTCCCAAGGGAACACGTCCCTTACGACCTTCTATATATAGAAAATCTACCAATGTAACCAACCAATTTAACAAAAACAAAACATAGTATTATCCATCACTATCGCTACAAGAATATAAGCATATTGGTGTAAATTGTTTTTTCCCTTAGCACAAATCTGACCTGAGCTTCTTGTATACAAAAAAATTGCCTCTCCCTGACTCTTTGCAAATCTTGATCTCGGAGTAGTCTCTCAAATCCTCTAAGCTAATATATTGCTTCTTCACTACCCTGATGAACTCGTTGGGATTGTGAATCCAGACATATGGATGAAAACTCTCATCCTAGTTAATTTCTACCTTTCCCTTAGAGTTGCTTGGTTGCATATTTTCAGGTGTATTTCAGATGAGAGTTCCCTGTGGCACCAGGATTGCTATGAGTGAAATCATAAGTGGCTAGACCATGATAACTGGAAAATTTGTAAGGGATTGGTGTAGACCTCTCAAGAGAATGCAGGTGCCTAATAATCCTAGAATTACATTTCAACCTTGAGCTTCCCCATATTAAACAAAAAAGTCAAAATTTATGTCCTACCTGCTTGCATCTATCGTATAGATGCATAATTCCTTTAGTACAAGTGGTTTGTGCTGGAACAAAGGGGACAAACTTTACTAACCCTTTCCCTTTGGCCACAACTACTGTGTTATCTTTGGGATCATTCTCTTGAACGCTCATCATGGAATTAAATCACAAAGAACAATGGGCATATATGTAGGGGTCTTATGACGAGAAGCAAGATTAGGCTCATGTTTAAATAACGAGGTTTTACCTTTCAAGAGAATGGTGTGAGATAAAATCTAGCATTATAAGTATACTTAAGGTCAAACAACTATTGTTAGAATTAGGGAAAACATAGAAACAATAATTCCCTTTTAATTTTTTGTTCACTATATCAACATATATGAGAAAACAAATAGACAGATCTAAAATAAATTCTGAGTATAATTTTTTTTTTTAGTGAAAAGACAAACCTCAAGCTTGCCTCCTGATCTATGAAATATGTACATGTCACATGTGTGAATGTAAACCTTTAAAATATGCTCAGAAATACTTTTAGGTTCATGGATCAAACCTCTAGGGTTTGATCTCTGTCATATGGACTTAGGGACAATTTTTCCAAGGTATAGACCATCACAAGACAACTTCAACAAGTACCCCACAATAAGGGACAGCAATGTATTGACCATAGATAAGAAAACAATAGAAGGTACCCCACAAGAAGGGACAACAAGAAAACCACAAAAGGGACAACAAGATCTCCACAAAAAGGGACAACAAGATCTTCAAAATAAGGGAAAGAAAGATCTCCACAAAAAGGGACAGAAAGATCTTCAAAATAAGGGACAACAAGATCTCCACAAAAAGGGACAACAAGATCTCCAAAAAAAGGGACATCAAGATCTTCAAAAGAAGGGATAGCAAGATCTCCACAAAAGGGACAACAAGATCTTCAAAAGGAGGGACAAAAAGATCTCCACAAAAAGGGACAGCACAATATTCAAAAGAAGAGATAGCAAGATCTTCACAAAAAGGGACAACAAGATATTCAAAAGAAGGGACATCGAGATCTCCACAGAAAGGGACAACAAGATCTTCAAAAGAAGGGACAACAAGATCTCCACAAAAAGGGACATCAAGATCTTCAAAAGAAGAGACAACAAGATCTCCAAAAAAAGGGACAACAAGATCTTCAAAAGAAGGGACAACAAGATATCCACAAAAAGGGACAGCAAGATCTTCAAAAGAAGGGACAAAAAGATCTTAAAAAACTGGGACAACTAACTCTCCATATCAAACACCAAAACCCTCCATAACAACAGTCCACAACAAAACCCTCCATAACTGAAAAGAAGGCAGTACTAAATAAACACCCCAACACAGGGGACAATAATAGGAGAACACCCACTAGATCATTAGAAATAAGATTAACATCCATAGGAGCTTGAACATAGGTAACAACAGTTAATAGAAGAGGTTGCAACACCTATTCCTTTTGATCTGTGGCCCTCAAAAACTGTTCTGGAAACCAAGAAGAGAGGCTACGACACCTTCCCTCAGGTCCGTGGCTCTCTTAAGCAGACTAGCATCTAATGAAGAGGATAAACAACAGGTCAGGGGGCCTGGCCCTCATCTCCAACAAAGAAGAATTTCTAGAAGTAGCTCCCAACCAAACGATGTCTAAGAAAAATACTTCAAATATGAGAATACAGTCCAAAGAGCAGGCCACACCATCACCAAGGGAGAACAACTGAGGTAGGCACAACAAATAGGAGAGAGAGAGGTGAGTGAGTGTAATAGAATTCTAGGGGGTAGGGTCTTATTTATAGTTAGGGAGAGGGGTTAGGGAAATTAAAAATTATAATTAGATATTGACATTTAATTAATATAAATATTAATTAAAATGTCAATTAATATTAATATTAATTATAAAAACCCTAAACACATATAAAACCCTAATCACATTACATAAAACCCTAATCACATAAATTAAAACCCCAATCACATAAAACAAGAGGGAAATCAAAACAACAAGGGGTTACCTTTTAAGACAAATTCAAGGGGGGTCCATAATGGCAAAACATGTCCACATGAGTCTCATAATGGCCTATAAACTTTATTATCATTGCATAAGAGGGTACATCAACAATGTGGTCATGTCCATCTTCATAGGCACTCCTAGGTCTCATGGACCATCTTGGGAGAGAGGAAGATGATCACACATCAACACATCTTGGTATTACACCAAGTTCTACCTGGTCAAAGACCAGGTTTCCCTAGAACACATCTGGGGGCCCTAGAAAAAATCTAGGGTCTTATCCACCAAGGTACAAGACCAAGGATCAACCCATGCATTAATCAAGGGTTCTCTGGAACACATCCAGGGGCCCTAGACACATCTAGGGACTTATATCAACCACCAAGGAACACATCCAAGGATCAATCCAAGCACCGAGCAATGATTCCCTGGAACACATCTAGGGTCCCTAGACACATCTAGGGACTTACTACTTGGTCCTAGACCAAGAACCCCAATCATCCACTGGGGGCCCTCACAAGGGTCTTTTGCCATGGTTCTCACTGCTTGGTATCATACCAAGACACCCCAAGAGTGTGTTGGGGGCCCTAGTCCACAACTAATGTCTTTTCCATCCTCTGGAGAATGGATCTTATAGATTCATTAATTTCAACAACTATCCTACCTCAACTTTGTCTTTGTGAGCATATTATTATCCAATATTTTGATAGGAGAAATGCTCAATTTCTTTAGGTGAAGAGTGCATGTTTGGGATCAAGTTCAACACTAGGAGGACCCAGATTTTTGGTTGATTGAAGAAATAGATGTGGAAGATTAGCATAAATGTTGCATGTAACATACAAAAATGTGTGGTTGATCAGTCAAATAGAAGTAATATGGAGCATAAAATCTCAGGATTACAGATTTACCCAATTTATTCAAGAATTGATAAAAATATATCTAAGAAGATAAATAATGAGGAGGGGCCTTGGGATTTTATTTAATGGTGACCTTTCACATAAATTTGTGTCTTTATTTGTTTATGTGATGTACCTTTTAATAATTATTTTTATATACCAAGTTCTATAGTTTAGGTATATTTTATGAATTATGTATATTTAATATGCATAACATTGCCTTCCCCTTTTAGAAATTCTTTGTCCTCAAAGAAATTCTAGATGATTTTGTCTTCCATTGTGGAGAGTCATCTTGATCCCAAATTGTTGAATACATGTAAGGTTTGTTTTGTAGCAGAATAATGAGATTTGTGATTTATTTAGTGAGTGATGCAAGTTCACTAACCCATATAATTTGCAGTTCTTCCCTTCCCAATTGAAGTCCATACATTGTTCTTAGAGGTTTGTGGCATAGGTGCCTAGTTGAATCAACCATTCTACTCCTAATACCATGTCCATCCCATTGAGTGGCAGAGTCTAACACCTAGTTTGTACTTCCAAGCTTTGAGTATAGAGAGTTTATGTCACCTTTATATCCCTTTGACTTGTTGACTATCAACGATCTTGACAATGAGATCATTCACAGGGTACACAAAAAGTTTTAGTTGTTTGGTGAGATTGATATCTATGAAATTGTGTACTTCCAAAGTCTAAAGGATAGTGATATTTTTATTCTTTAAGCTTCCCTTGAGTTTTAACATCCTTGGTTCCATTTTCCCTATAATTGCTGCAAGTGATATTGTGGGTTGTTCGTTTTGAATGCTCAAGTTTTTACCATCATTTCTTAGAAGAGATGGGGTATACTTTACTATAGATGGTTGCAATTCTTCCTTTTGGATTATAACTTCATCATGGACCTTTGATTCTTCTTCCTAACATGTTTTCCTAATGCACGTGATTGAGGCTAATGACACCTTTCGTGAATTTTCATCCACATCAAAGTCTAACATGCCTTTTTAAGTGGAAACGTCTACTTCTTTCCCATCTTTAATTTTGCAATGATATAAGTGATTGGATTCACATCTATGACTTGGAACCCAATTATTACTACATATTCCACAATTCTTTTCTTTCATTTTTCCTTCTTCACCACAATTTCTACTAGAGGTCTCTAATTATATTTCAGCTTCATATCTATTTCACCCCTCCCCCATTCAACAACTAATAAGGAGCAGGTGACAGTTAATTTCCAAAAGGAATTTTTTTTTGGGGTTTGTCGTTAATTCCCCAAAGGTTTTTGGACATATGTATTACATAATAGCCTTTTTGGGGTGGCAGTTAATTTCCAAAGTTTTTTTGATGAATGTATTACATAATAACCTTTTGGGGGTTATGCTGGTTTAAGGACATGAGTTGGGGATACATGAAATATGATGGATAAAAACACTCAAGTATAACTTTTTTGGGGGGACAAAATGTATTATTTTAGTTTTAAAAGAATTAATACAATTTACAAATTTTGTTTCTCTATGAATTTACATTTTCAAATTTGACTAAATATCTATTTGATGTTGTTATAATTGTAATATTTTCTAGCTAGGTAGCCATTTATTGTGTACTAATTATTTTATTATAAATAAATTTGATTGAAAATGTAATTTTTTATTTAACACATTTTTTTATGAATTGTCCACTTAATTTATTGTTGTCAATTGAAATGCAATTTTTCTGGAAACTTTTCACTCTAGAAGGGTTGCATGATTATATACCCTTCTCACAGAAATTAGACCCTACCCTTCAAATTTGATCACTGCCTATGAATGACACCCACCTCATTTTATCATCGCCCAATATTAATTCACTTTTGGGCTTGGGAATTAACTCTTACACATTTTCGAATGCGAACGGGCTTTGCACCGTCAATCCTCATCTCTCTCTATTCTGATCCCACGACGTGATTTAATCTCTCACTCGATCAACGAGTAATGAGGATCTTTAATCTGAATATGATCAACGATCAATGGATCACTTTTGTGGCTCCTTTTTACTTCTATGAAGTGAGATCCAACACTCCAGATCCTCCTCATGCTAGATCAGACGGTCGAAATTAAATTTCCTATAGAATCAAATTATTTCTGTAATTCCTTCTATTTAATCTTACACTCTGGTTACAAAGAATTTGGTTTGCTACTTGAGAGAGATTGTTACACATCAATCACAAGAACGATTTTATTGAGAGATATAAAACACACATGAATGTTATTAATGAATTCAAACTCGACATTATATTCATCCTAATCTAGAACTCGAGATAAAAACTATCTCAGAATTCTATGTATTCAATACACCTACTCTCACTCCTTATAACTCTTCTCTCTCTTCTGGCCTACTTTCTCCTTAAATGGCCAACCTCACTCTCTATATCCTAACTACTCAATGGGTGGCCTATCTCGAATGTCGTCAAGGCTTACAACTTTATACAAAAGATACTAAAACTGAAATTTGTTTCAGATCAACTAATTCTTCCACAAAGTTCTAACTTTAGGATCCTCAAGAGATCCATAACAAACCTAAGATATCTCAACTCACTCACAACTCTCGAGATCTCTTCTTAGAAGTAGATTTGATTAAAATTAATCAWTCATCACATTCATTAATAAACCCTATCCTATGTCTCTCTTCTAGAAATCAATAGAGCATAGGAAAATACAACAAACCAAACCTCATGGAACCAACTCCCTTAGTAAAATGAAGACCCCCTAGGTCTTGTTAAAATGACTAGTTTTTAAAGGCAGGATGCTCTTGTATCAATTATGGTGCATCATAGTTATCCCCGAACTTTCCTGGAAGTTTGTATTTCATGTCTTCCTTCCACTTAAAGTCTTTTCTATTGCCAATGAGCTTATCTTTCACTCGAATTTTTAGAATTTTCATGGAGTTTAAAGTTCAATTTAGAGACCATTGGAAGTGACATACTCTCGTGATAACCATTGAATGGCATCACTCTACAACCAATTTTTTTTCTAATACGAATGATATTTTACTGCTCCAATGTTTTCTCAATGTTTTACCTATAAAACTCATCATCATCAAATTTGAATTCAACTCTACTTAAACAGACTGATATCCAATGTTTGTCTTCGTAGGTGATATTATTTGATAAATATTGTAATAGTGGAGTGAACATAGGTTTTTGGATTTTCTTTGAGTAGAGTAAATCACAGAGTTTAGTGAATGTGGTGTTTTCATTATAGAGTAGGCCCAACACTTTCATACTAGCAGAATTGGCAACTTGGCAGGATCGTACTCGTGTGACACGGGGTTGAGTTTTCCGACCTCTACCACTATAACCTCTAGGTGCACCACACACCCCCCGAGCATGAAACATGGGCTAGGAAAGGTTTGAACCAACGATGTCGCAAGATGTTCCTTAAAAATACACTCTATCACCAATTGATCTACACCCCTGGGGAACACTTTCAAGTATGTTAAAATAAAAATAGGAAATAATTATCTCAACTATCGATGTAAATACGCTTTGATTCGTTATTATTATTCTTATGAAATGACGATAAGATTAATTAATGTCTTGAATTTAGGAAATTGCAGGAACTCGGAACATGACTTATGGAAACAAGGAAATTTACCATAGAAAAGACAAAAGGTAAAAGTTTTGACAACATCAAAGCTGAAATGGATGTAGATGAAACAAGAACAAAAGGATGAAGGACCTAGGCATGAACAATGTTCAAATGTAGAGCCAAAATGATGAGTGATGAAAACCTATAGCACAAATATCAAACATGGGGGCCGGAAAATTTTTACATGTCCATCAACAAACCTAAGGAAAAAGAATTGTGTATAGACATGCATAAATTCATCTACATAGTTACTTGTGACTCTCAACTTATTGTAGTGGATCTTACCACATATTCATATTAATTTACTTATTTTTAATTCCTCTTCTTCTTGTTACTTGATCTTGTTGATTAAGGTTGGTTGTCATTGATTTCAACCCTTGAAGAAAGTCCAATAGGAAATTTCGGTGGTATGTGGAACGCCACATAACTCCTCATGGTTAGAGAGTTATGGCCATGAGAAGTTGGAGAACCCAGGTTTGGGTAATGGACCCAAGTTTGTTTGATGGATAATGTTATGAG
>JASDQU010753658.1:0-12256 GCA_032191745.1 Picea mariana
GAAATTTGGGCTGATAGGAACGGTTTTGTCGCTTAGCCTACAACCAATAAATGCAGATATTGTAATGGAATTCCAAATTCTTTTGCTTCCATTCCCACAAGAAGTTTGGTCCAGTCTGTACGCTTAATAAAATCTACAGATGGCTGTTCTGATTGTACATTTGTATTTCAATAAGATGTTCAAAAAACTATTGTGTATTTAATTAGAGTACCTTCCATCATTTAAATTTCTATGGTATTAGATAACGATTTGAAAAAGTTACAAGCAGTTGCTTTCGGAGGATAACACTACAGGATAGAAATCATCTATGACAATTTAAGCATTCTATTTTTGGAAACAAGTAGATTGTTGACAGTAATTGCAAGGCCTTAGACCATAGAGTAATTGCAAGGAAAAATATGTCTTCGCAACTGTATGATGTATCATTATATGTTTAATGTCAAAAACTAAATTGCAGCGTTTCTTTGACAACAGATTAATATAATTTTGAGTATTTTGAGGCTCTCCTCCAAATATTTTAAGCTCCTTTTGATTGACAACTCGTGTATTTGCTCAACTTGACCTCAGGTGACTTCTGGGAATCTGGATATTCAGGTTTCTCTGAAAGATTATCCATTACATTTTCTGCTTTTAAAAAGATCCCCTCGTAAAAAAATATCTATCAATGCTTGAATCACACGTGAGTATTTCTTGTGTGTATGAATAGTACTTTTTGGTCGATGCCGTGGATACCTAGGCAGGTAATTGTATCCAAATACTAACGGAATCGTAAGGTGATTAAGGACAAAAATTAAGCTTGCTTGGCATATGGTTGTAGG
The DNA here is from genome assembly GCA_032191745.1 of Picea mariana. NCBI lineage: Eukaryota > Viridiplantae > Streptophyta > Pinopsida > Pinales > Pinaceae > Picea > Picea mariana. Next base: position 819 of record JASDQU010753658.1, read on the forward strand.
GAACATTTTATAATGATTTCATCATATGAAGTAAATAAATCCAAGATAAAGTGGAAGCTTAAAGTTTAGGTTTTTAGGTAAGGAAGTTACCATGTGGAATAATCATGGTGAACACAATTATATATATATATATATATTGTTTTTGGCAGGACATGGAGTGGTGTTTGGGTCTTAACCCAAAGGACATGATATAAGATAATGTCCTAATTTAAAAAAAAAGAGAAAGAATGAGCAATATTTTGTGAAAGAGAGAAATGTTAAAAAATAAATATGTTGGATAATATGGGAATGATTCTAAGCTTTCAACATTGTGTTTATTTTATTATTTAAAAAAAAAAATATGTTGAAAAAGTGAAACAAAAATATTATAGGGTGATGGGTAAGGTGTTGTATATGAGAATAAAGGGTGATGTATGGATCCAAAATTTAAGGTTTTTGTGTATTAATATGACAAGAGTTAGAAATAGAAAGAGTCAGAAAAATAAACCATATGAGTGATAGGTTCAGACTCACAATGAATTTATGAGTGCATGGGCTGATTTTAATGAGAGTGCGGGAGACTTTGCAAAAACAATTTGAGATGAGGGTAAGTCTCGCAACGCTTTGTTAGATTTTTCAGCTAGAACACTTAAGTGTTCTACCAAAATGGTTATCAACAAATATGTCCCAAGATGGAGGAGGACATGAAGCTTCATATTGCAATCCTATAGTTGGAGATCATTGTGCAAGCATTGTGGGATACTCAACTTGAGAATTGTTCGGTCACAGATATAGGCAAGAAAACAACTAAAACAAGTGCACGCCTCACTTATTGGGAAGGCTTTCTTCCATAATTACCATACCTCTTCTATCGCCCAAGATATCTTCCTCTATACTTGTTTTCCAATCAAGCCAAATTTATTTGGACTATAGAGGTTGAGTGCCACTTTACAAGGATAAATAAAACATTATTCAATGCCCCTTTTCTATCATTGTTGAATATGAATCAGCCCTTTGAGATTGATATGGATGCATCTTAGTTCTCCACTTTAAACAGGGAGGTCATCGAGTGGCATACCATTCAGAAACACTTGTTGAGGCCAAATTTAATTACAAGTCATATGACAAGAAGTTCTACAGTTTGGTGTAGGCATTAAAAAAGTGGCACCATTACATTCTCCGCAAAGAAACAATCCTTCATATAGATCATCATCCCCTAATCTTCATCAGTTTGTAGAGTAAGATTCAAGAGCAATGCCATTTGAAATAGGTCGATTGTATTCAATTGTTCCATCTAGTCATTAAATACAAGAAGGGATCCACTAATAAGTTGGATTACTTGTTAAATTGGACCTCTACAGAGGTCCTGCACATTTGATTGGTGCGTCGTGCAACATAGGATGCCTAGAAACACATGTACATGGAGGATCCATGCTTTGGTGAAATTTGGGGAGAGTTGCAACAACCTACAGTGATCAATCAAACTCCATTCATGGATTATACTATCTGTGATGGTTGGATTTTCAAAATTAACAAACTATGTCTCCCATAGTCTAAACATCATCTTATTCTCATCCATGAAACACACTACTCTTTGTGGGAGAGACATTTTTCCACATCCAAGACCATTCTCAATTTCCATCACCACTTCTAATGGCCTGATCCTCCCAAACAAGAGAGGAATTTTATTCGTTATTTCTTTGTTTGTTCTCAAAGTAAGGAATCCAATAGAAAGCATGGTCTCTATTGGCCTTACCAATTCCCTCACATCCTTTGGAATCTATTTCCATGGAATTTTTGAGTGGCATGCCTACCACTCTCTGTAAACACGATGTTATTTGGGTGGTTATGTGCCATTTTTCTAGGATGTCTCTATTTATCTCTTGTCATAGGACTAGCTCTCCATATCAGAAAACATACCTCTTCTTCCATCATATTTGGACCCACTTCGGATATCCTAGTAGCATTATTGATGATAGGGACTCTCATTTTATCAATACCTTTTGGCGTACTCTTTGGCCTCTACTGGTTTTCCAACTTCATTTTTCCACTGCCTTTTAGCCCTAGATCGACTAACAAACACAAGTTTTCACTTGTACTTTGGCCCACTCCTTCACAGTTATTTTTCTAAAAACAAACAATGGGACACATATTTGCATATTATGCAACACAATTATAATTGGGTCACACACTCCTGCACCAATTTCTCTCTCTTCGAAGTTTTTTTTGGGTTTAAGTCCATTTCACACTCAAAGATGTTGTTTACTCTCACTCCTTCTCACTTTGCACATCCACAACAGTTGTTTACTCTCACTCCTTCTCACTTTGCACATCCACAACAGTTGTTTACTCTCACTCCTTCTCACTTTGCACATCCACAACAAGAAAAATAGAGAGACTAGTGTTTTATCCACAATTTAACTCAGTACCATACTCACTAACAGTTGCCTTGCAAATGGTCCAAAAGAGTGTGAAGCAAAGTGTAACAACTCCTAAAATAAACTAGAATTTTACCATAAGAAAAGTTTATTATCATTTTGTTGTTCCTGCATTTAATATGAATTGCTTAATGAACCACTAACAACTATACTCTTGATTCCATCTTCTTAATAAATCTCTAACAACTATACTCTTGATTCCATAGCAACTATGGTGCTACTATAAGAGGAAATACGTTTAATATTTCGTCCTCAAGATTTCTCATCTCGTGTTGTTATGAGATTTCAATTTATATTCTTTTACCTAATGTTAAAGTATGATCTTCTCGTTTGTATTCAAAATTCATTAAAAGAGGTTATTATCCATACGACTAACTATTGATATACTCTCTAATTATTAGTTTCATGAGTATATATAGGGTAACTTACAATATAGGGATGTTTATATTATGAAAAACAAAACTCATTAACCATTAAAACTAATAGATATCTCGACGTTTTAGTCTTGACTTTATGGTTCTTTTCCTAACATAGAATTTCTAATAAGTTAAGTACTCGTAGCATGATTATTATGGTTCTTAAGTACTTTTGGTGGTCCTACTAATCTATGGTAAGGTCTATGTCTTCAAAACTCAAATAGTTCTGTCGAACTACATGCCTAGGCTCCAAGAGAAGCCGAAGAGAGGACCTTTCTGGTCCCAAAACAAGGTGGCCATTTCCAGCTAACATCTGTCTATCCCTACTCTATCACACATCTGTCTATCCCTACTCTATCACTCAGCTCCTCACCCCATTCATCCATCCATTCCTCGCCAAACTAGAGTGGTCTCTCACCTTTCTCCTAACCATGGGAATGTCACATGGAGTGGTTCGACCTCCAAGGAAATTCTTTGGGTTATGCTCCAGGACCAATACCATATATGGCCTCATCTTCTCAGCACGCCCTGGGCTACCTGAGGAGCCAACCTCCCTCCTCCACCTCAACACCTTCAGATCCCTTGACATCCTGGGAGGAGGTCCCTACTCAGGTGGAGGAGCTACATGCTCAATTAGAAGTGCCTCATGTGGACTCTGAGCAACTAGATGATCAATTGGAAGCCCCTCATGTGGACGAGCCTGAGCCTCGGAGCTGGGATTGTGCTTCTTGTGTTGGAATGAGAGGAGAGTGGCGATACTACAAGATTTGGTCTTTGTAGTCAAACATGACTTGGAGGACCTCCTCTTTCGGATGGAGAACTTGGACCATCACGCAGAGAAAATTTAATCTTTTCTTGCTACACTTCTCTGCTCATTTCATACTCCACTACAAACAACTAATGCCCCAGCTACTTCAGAGCCAATTCCTCCTCTAGCTACCTAGACGACTGTCATGGAAGAGACGAACACACGTCCTTAATACGCGCAAGACTTACAAGTGTCATCATGCATGTTTTACTTTGTCAATTATTCCAATCTTTTGGAAGCTCAAAACAGTCAATTTTTGTATTACTCGACGATTTATTTTTTTGTCCTATAGTTTTAATGGAGGATGTGGTCGAATCCGTTTCCCCACGGGGCGATTCAAAAAGCCGTGTTTAATTTTAAATACTGAATAGGGAGACAAATCTAGGTTGAATTGGTTTCCCCTTCAGGAAATTCAGCTCAAGCAAATCCTTTCTAGCATTGATGATACTATAATTTTTCTTCATGAAAGGTAATATATAGAATTCTTACTTAAAAAAAAGAAAAAAAATTCAAATTAATGAAATTAAAGAAAGAAAGTGAAAGTTATGTACATTAGAAAGCAAAATGTGTTTTGCATTTTAAATTTTTTGAATAATGGGTAAACAAAAATGAAAAAAAATGAAACTTAGAACATAAAATAAGTAACGAAATAATTATTTTACTAAACCGAAACCTCAAACATTTCCATAGATTAATTGAAACTTTCAAGCTTTTGCTAAAACCTAGACTAGAGTCTTGTTTTTTAATTATCCAGGATAGCATCATACAAATGAATAATCAAGCACAGAATAAAACAAAGAAGAGAAATAAAGTTGGATTTTTAACGTCAATGAAACTCAAGAAAACCATCTGCATAAAAACAACTCATTAGTGCTGAAGAATCATTCTAAAATTACAATAGACTTAAGCAAATAAAAAACACAATCCAAACTTGATCATGATTTTTCTACGTAGAAGAAAATCATTGCTATCAATAGTTCCATCAACCTCTATAGAGAAAAATAATGTCGTACTAATGTACGAGAAAGAAAACTAACTTCACAATGCTCCAAGCATACCTAGTTTTTCCTCTAACACTTGGTTGTGTGTTGCTTCTTCGTTTGATGATCAATTAGGGTAGTTTTGGAACGAACTAACTGAAGCGAATTGTCTTGAAGCTTTTCCAATTTTTTTTTTAATATTTTAAAAATATATAAAACGACATTGGTTGGAAAGTTTCATTGCTATTTATGTTTCAATTTCCTTGTGATGTCTTCAATGAATAATATCATAAAGTTTTATATGCGTTGTCTCCATTTTGTTTATTGCACCTGTGTAGACTCTTAACAACAAATTTTTTGGTTAATCAATATTTGCAAGAGTAATGGAACTTGATAATGTGGCACTACAATCATTTCACCATCTCTTACATGTTTCTATTAAAAGTAACATGTAGCTAGTTTTTGACGATATTGACTGAAATTGGTTATTTACTACATGTGAGATCTCTTTCATGTGAGATCTCTTTCAAGGGTAGTAAGCACCAGATGAGAACATTGATCTTGATATTCATGAAATTATAAGTATAGAAAAATAGGTTGAAATGGATGGCAACAATTGTTTTGTTTGGAAGATAAAAACTTTTTGCTTCATAATATCAATAACAATGCCCAGTCTAGTAGTTATTGGCCACGGATTCATGAATGCAAGGCATGTTGTTGTACCAATATCAAAACTTTGAACAATGTCAACTTCAACACTAACCATAAACATGTGATCAGTACGTGGACCGCATGCAAGGATTTCTACATCTGCTAGAATTGGCCAATGTATCTCTAAGTGTGTGGGAGCCGTTATGTTCATTATGATCACTGAATGATAATAAAATATGAATGATCAAAAAATCTACAGAGAAGAAACGTTGATTAATTGGGATTCCATGCTACCACTTGAACCTTATTGTTGTGAGGATGCATTGTGTGTTGGAAACATGTCAACTAACTTTTTCATGCAGTCACATGTAGATGCAGACGCACATACAGATGCATATGCATGCAATCTATTTATGAACTGTTCATGTAATTATGTGATAGATTCATGATCGGTAACTGAGTGATAGATGTTATATATACGATTATACCTATAATCTACAGAGAAGAAACGTTGATTAATTGGGATTCCATGCTACCACTTGAACCTTATTGTTGTGAGGATGCATTGTGTGTTGGAAACATGTCAACTAACTTTTTCATGCGTAGATGCAGACGATCATACCTATAGAGGTAGAACACAATGTGAGTGCAAGCGCGAAAATTGTGTGAGGAGAGGATGGTTGTATGCCTATGAAGGCTATTGTAATTCTCCCTTGAAGACAAGAAGACCGATAATCTTGCGATTTCGGTTTCCACATAAATCATTGTGTCAAGTGTGTGTTTGTTGTTCTTCGTTTGATTCCTGTTTAATCTAACTCATTTATGCTCTTTTATAGAATAACCTTGTTTTTCTTCTATTACCCAACAAGTGGTATGAGAGTGGGTTGAATAAGTGTCGCAGTTGAGCCAAGGACAAAAGGCATGATTGAGTGAGTAAAAGGTCATCGACGCTCCAATGTTAAAGGTGTGTCGACACTCTCACACTTAACAAATATTGGTTTTCAGAAAATCCCCGCACCCAGTTTATGCGCCACAGAACACCGACAAATCAAGGCTCCCCCATCCATAGTAAGGGAACGTTGATTTCAAAACTAGTGCTCCCCTTACACACATAAAGGAGCGTCGATAATAAAAACCAAAGTTTGAATGGTATAAGGAAAAATTCGCATGCATGGTATAAACTAAAGTTTTGAAGATTGTTTGTCTTATTAAAAAGGATATGGTCGTGAGCCTTAAGAGATGGCTATGAGTTTTATAATATAAAAAGGTGGAGGTGTGTTTTAATGTGATATATAATATAATAAAGGGTGAGGTGGATACCTTTTTTTTTAAGAAGTGGTTATTTTAAAGGTTTTTTAAATATATTATATATTAATATTTTGGATTAAACCTTTTATTCCAACTTGTTGTTTCATTATAAGAGCTTGGATTATTAGAAGTTGTGTTTTTCTTTTGGTCAGTGTTTGTTAATGGCGAAAGTGCAAAGTTATAAGTTTGAGGTGGAGAAATTCAATGGTAATAATAGCTTTGCGCTATGGAAACTCAAGATGTGGGACCTTCTTGTGCAACAAGAATTGCAAAAGGTGTTGGTTGGAAAGACAAAGAAACTGACAAGCATGAAAGACGAGGACTGGGAAGATCTAGATGCAAGAGCCCTCAATACTATTTTTTTTTGTCTGGAAGATCAGGTATTGTTTAACATCGCTGAAGAGGAGACAACAACAGGTTTTTGGACCAAAATGGAGAGTCTGTATATGACAAAGAACTCGTCAAACATAATATTCTTAAAGAAGCAGTTGTACAGCTTGCGAATGAAAGAAGGTACAAAAATTGTTGGTCACTCGAATCTCTTCAATACTCTGATTTTTCAATTAACTGCTATGGAAGTAAAGTTTGATGATGAGGAGAAGGAAATTATGCTATTGTGTTCATTTCTTGAGTCTTGGGATCATTTGGTCAAAACTGTGTGATTTAACATAAAAGATGCCATTGATTATGACACTGTTGTGGGAGTTCTGTTGTGTGAGGAAATGAGGAAAAAATCCAATAAGGAAACCTCTATAGCAGAAGCAATGGTGGTCAAAGGATGATCTACACAAAGAGGGAAAAGTCAAAGGGGTACATCAAGGTCTAAGTCAAAAGGCAAGAAGAGTAAGAAGAAATGTTGGTTATGTGGAAAATCTCGCCATCTCAAGAAGGATTTATGGAAAAGATAGAATGCAACCAATGATGACTCCATAAAAGAAGAAAATGAAGATAATGTAGCTGAAACAAGTTTAGGTTTTAGTTCAAGTATTGTTGATGAGGTATTGTCTTCTTTTGATGTTTGACATCAACATCAACATTGGTTGTTAGATCCTGGTATGTCCAACCACATTTGTCTTCATAGAAATTGGTTCTCAACTTACGAGTCTATTGATCATGGTGTTGTTTTTATGGGAAATGATTTTTCTTGTAAAATTGTTGGAGTTGGTAGCATACGGATTAAAATGCATGATGGTTCTATAAGAACATTAACTTATGTAAGACATATACTTGAACTAAGAATGAACTTGATATCTTTGGGAGTTCTAGATTATGCTGGTTAAGGTGTACAACTCAAGCTAGAGTACTGAAGGTGTCCAAAGTCATTTTAGTAGTTATGAAAGAAAAGAGGATGGGGAACCTTTATCATCTTGAAGAAAGGACAAAAGTAAATAAATTCGAAGTTCGGAGTTCTTGAATTCGAATTTCTACAAGTATTGCATATTTGGAAAACAATGTATAAAGAAGTTTAAAACATGAAGGAATATAAGAAAATGTATCCTTGATTATATTCATTCAGATGCTTGGGGACCATCCCATACAATTTCTTTTCAGGATCGTCATATTATGGTACATTTATAGATGATTACTCTAGAAAGGTTTGGGTTTATTTACTTAAAAGAAAAGATCATGTATTTAATACTTTTAAGCATTTTAGAGCTTTGGTTGAAAAGAGCATTGACAGGTCAATCAAGTGTTTAAGAACAGATAATGTAGGTGAGTTCACATTTATGGAATTTGAGAACTATTGCAAGGAAGATGGCATTGAAAGACATAAGACCACAATTTATACTCCTCAACAGAATGATGTTGTTGAGCACGTGAATAAGACTCTTCTAGAGAGAGCAAGGAGCATGCTCAACTCTTCTAGAGAGAGCAATGAGCATGCTCAGTAATGGCAAGATGCGACAAGAATTGTGGGCAAAAGCAGTTTTTACATCATGATATCTAATAAATTGGTCACCATCAACTGCAATAAAATTGTAATATTCCAAAAGAGGTATGGACAGGTCATTCATGTGATTTTTCAAATCTGATAATATTTGGTTCCGATGCTTATGTCCTTATTTCTAAATCTCAGCATTCTAAGTTAGATCCTAGATCAAAAAAATAGGTCTTTGTTGGTTATGGTGATGGAGTTAAGGGGTACAGATTGTGTGATCCTACTTTCCAAAAACTCATCATTAGCAAAGATGTAGTATTTGATGAATCCTCACTCTTAAAATCAGAATTTGTAGATGTTGAAGTGAGACAAGAACAAGTACCACAAGTTCAACAAATTTAATTGGAAACTTAACCATCTTCTGAAAGGAAGGAGCATGAAGAAGTTCAAGAAGAAGAAGATGAAGATGTAGATTCAAAAAATATCCAGGAAACTGAGGATATGCCTCAACCATCTATGAGGAGATCTTCAGGGGTTAGGAATCCTCCTACAAGGTATGGAAATTATGTTTCATATGTGGCTTTGATTTCTATTGATGGAGAACCTACTTGTTTTCAGGAAGTAATTAAGGTATCTGAAAGTGCTCAATGGAAGAAAGCTATGGACAAAGAAATGGATGCCTTAGAGAGGAATAAAACATGGGACCTCATATAACTTCCAAAGGACAGGAAGGTTGTCAGTTGCAAGTGGTACTATAATCTGAAAAAGGGTACTGATGATAAATTCAAAAGGTATAAAACAAGACTAGTAGCAAAAGGGTATTCTCAAAATGAAGGTATTTATTTTCATGAGATCTTTTCACCAGTTGTGAAGCTTTCTTCAATTTATATTGTGTTAGCACTAACTTCTTTACTTAATCTTGAGTTAGAGCAACTAGATGTTAAAACAACATTTCTACATGAAGATTTAGATGAGGATATATATATATGGAACAACCAAAAAGGTTGTTCACGATCACAATAAGAGGTTTGTTTGCAAACTCAAAAAGTCATTGTATGGCCTCACACAGTCTCCCAAGCAATGGTACAAGAAGTTTCATTCTTTCATGGTGAGCCTAAATTTTACAAGGAGTGAATATGATCATTGTGTTTACTTTAAAAAGTTGGAAAATGGCATGTTCATTATTTTTGTGTTATATGTTGATGATATGCTTGTAGCAAGCAAGAGCATGGTTGAAATCAATAGGTTAAATGGTCAATTGGCTAGGGCGTTTGATATGAAGGATCTAGGAGAAGAAAAACAAATCTTAGGCATGAAGATACACAGAGTTGTGGTTATCACAACAGAAGTATGTGGAGAAAATACTTATGAGATTCGGTATGAATAATGTGAAACCTGTACAGATCCCTTTGAATTCCCATTTTAATCTTTCTTCGAGTTTATTTCCTAGTAATGACGAAAAAAAGGATTATATGTCTCGTGTACCATATTCTAATGCAGTGGGAAGTTTGATGTATAAGATGGTGAGTACTAGGCTAGATATTTCACATGTAGTTGGTGTTGTGAGTTGATACATGGAAAATCCAGTAAAAGAGCAGTGGGAAGCAGCGAAATGGGTGCTTTGATATCTTAGAGGCACAAACAATTATTCTATCACCTATGATGGTTCCAAAGATTCATTTTGCGGCTATGTAGATTGAAATTTTGCACGTGACTTGGACAAAAGGAGATCCACTTCAGGATATGTCTTTACTCTTGGAGGAGGACCTATTAGTTGGATGTCAAAGCTTCAAAACATAGTCACTTTATCCACTACTGAGGCAAAGTATATGGTTTCTTCACATGCATGCAAGGAGACAATTTGGTTACAGGGTCTTTTGGGTGAGTTTGGAAGGATGCCTGACAAGGTGAAAGTATTTTGCGATAGTCAAAATGTTATTTATTTGGCTAGAAATCCAACTTATCACAAATGAAGCATACTTTTGTTAAGTACCATTTTGTAAGACGGGTTGTTCATGAAGTACCATTTTTGTTCGGGTTTAACATTATTCATCTTGGTTTGCATGCAATCTACTTATGAAATGTTCACGTAACTATGTGATTGATTCATTATGAGTCTGTGTAACTTAGTGATAGATGTTATATATAACAGCATACCCATAGAGGTAGAACATAATGCTAGTGCAAGCGAGAACATTGTGTGAGGAGAGGATGGTTGTATGCCTATGAAGGGTATTGCAATTATCCCTTTAATAGAAGAAGACCGATAATCATTACTCCTCGTTTTTTCTTGATTTGGGTTTCCACATACATCACTCTCTCAAGTGTGTGTTTGTTGTTCTTGATTTGATGCGTGGTTAATCTAACTCGTTTATGCTATGTTATAGAATAGCCTTGTTTTGCTTCCGCTGCACAACATTGTGCGCTCACATTTCTTAGCAATGATATCCCAAATCTTTTACAGATTTGGCAGCACTTGTAGTATCCAAGACCTTCACGTATTCCATATTCCATGCCAAACCAAGAACTGCAATGGCGACGCATCAGCATTAATACCCACGAACTAGAACAACCTGACTTATTATACATATATTATTCGCATCCATATAGCTGAAATGGTGACAAGACTCATAAGTGCAACCGAAAAATATAAATCGATTCTCACTGAAATGTAACACCACCTAAAATCCTCCAAAACATGTTGATAAGTAATATATAAAGCTAAACCCGATCCGAAGAAATCTCTCGCATATTAGTATACCGGAGAATTCGACGTGTTGTAGCGTTGAGCCCTGGTTTTCTACCTTCATACCAATGTTGCTCATCTTATCCATGGCCTTGAGTTTTGTAGTCAGCGTACACGTGAATTATTTAACCTCGTCATCATTAAAAGGGGAATACAATGATCAAACGGGTCCCTTTCAAAAACTTAGAATCAACTCTGATGAAATATTCACTTAAATTCTCTCCAATGAACAG
>JASDQU010753658.1:19481-37045 GCA_032191745.1 Picea mariana
ATGAGCAATATTTTGTGAAAGAGAGAAATGTTAAAAAATAAATATGTTGGATAATATGGGAATGATTCTAAGCTTTCAACATTGTGTTTATTTTATTATTTAAAAAAAAAATATGTTGAAAATGTGAGATAGAAATATTATAGGGTGATGGGTAAGGTGTTGTATATGAGAATAAAGGGTGATGTATGGATCCAAAATTTAAGGTGTTTGTGTACTAATATGACAAGAGTTAGAAATACAAAGAGTCAGAAAAATAAACTATATGAGTGATAGGTTCAAACTCACAATGATTTTATGAGTGCATGGGCTGATTTTAATGAGAGTGGGGGAGACTTTGCAAAAACAATTTGAAATGAGGAGTAAGTCTCGCAACGCTTTGTCAGATTTGTCAGCGAGAACACTTAAGTGTTCTACCAAAATGGTTATCAACAAATATGTCCCAAGATGGAGGAGGACATGAAGCTTCATATTGCAATTCTATAGTTGGAGATCATTGTGCAAGCATTGTGGGATACTCAACTTGAGAATTGTTCAGTCACAGATATAGGCAAGAAAACAACTAAAACAAGTGCACGCCTCACTTATTGGGAAGGCTTTTTTCGAGCACTACCATACCTCTTCTATCCCCCAAGATATCTTCATCTATACTTTTTTTCCAATCAAGCCAAATTTATTTGGACTATAGAGGTTGAGTGCCACTTTACAAGGATAAATAAAACATTATTCTCTTCCCCTTTTCTACGATTGTTGAATATGAATCAGCCCTTTGAGATTGATATGGATGCATCTTAGTTCTCCACTTTAAACAGAGAGGTAATCGAGTGACATACCATTCAGAAACACTTGTTGAGGCCAAGTTTAATTACAAGACATATGACAAGAAGTTCTACAGTTTGGTGTAGGCATTAAAAAAGTGGCACCATTACATTCTCCGCAAAGAAACAATCCTTCATATAGATCATCATCCCCTGATCTTCATCAATTTGTAGAGTAAGATTCAAGAGCAATGCCATTTGAAATAGGTCGATTATATTCAACTCTTCCATCTAGTCATTAAATAGAAGAAGGGATCCACTAATAAGTTGGATTACTTGTTAAATTGGACCTCTACAGAGGTCCTGCACATTTGATTGGTGCGCCATGCAACATATGATGCCTAGAAACACATGTACATGGAGGATCCATGCTTTGGTGAAATTTGGGGAGAGTTGTAACAACCTACAGTGATCAATCAAACTCCATTCATGGATTATACTATCTGTGATGGTTGGATTTGCAAAATTAACAAACTATGTCTGCCACAGTCTAAACATCATCTTATTCTCATCCATGAAACACACTACTCTTTGTGGGAGGGACATTTTTCCACATCCAAGACCATTCTCAATTTCCATCACCACTTCTAATGGCCTAATCCTCCCAAACAAGTGAGGAATTTTATTCGTTCTTTCTTTCTTTGTTCTCAAAGTAAGGAATCCAATAGAAAGCATGGTCTCTACTGGCCTTACCAATTCCCTCACATCCTTTGGAATCTATTTCCATGGAATTTTTGAGTGGCATGCCTACCACTCTCCATAAACATGATGTTATTTGGGTGGTCATGTGTCATTTTTCTAGGATGTCTCTATTTATCTCTTGTCATAGGACTAGCTTTGCATATCAGAAAACATACCTCTTCTTCCATCATATTTGGACCCACTTCAGATTTCCTAGTAGCATTATTGATGATAGGGACTCTCATTTTCTCAATACCTTTTGGCGTACTCTTTGGCCTCTACTGGTTTTCCAACTTCATTTTTCCACTGCCTTTCAGCCCTAGATCGACTGACAAACACAAGTTTTCACTTGTACTTGGTCCACTCCTTCATAATTATTTTTCTAAAAACAAACAATGGGACATCGATTTGCATATTATGCAACACAGTTATAACAGGGTCACACACTCTCTCTCTCTTCGAAGTTTTTTTTGGGTTTAAGTACATTGCACACTCAAAGATGTTGTTTACTCTCACTCCTTCTCACTTTGCACATCCACAACAAGAAAAATAGACACTAGTGTTTTATCCACAATTTAGCTCAGTACCATACTCAGTAGCAGTTGCCTTGCAAATGGTCGAAAAGAGTGTGAAGCAAAGTGTAACAACTCCTAAAATAAACTAGAATTTTACCATAAGAAAAGTTTATTATCATTTTGTTGTTCCTGCATTTAATATGAATTGCTTAATGAACCACTGACAATTATACTCTTGATTCCATTTTCTTAATAAATCTCTAACAACTATACTCTTGATTCCATAGCAACTATGGTGCTACTATAAGAGGAAATACGTTTAATATTTCGTCCTCAAGATTTCTCATCTCGTGTTGTTATGAGATTTCAATTTATATATTTTTTTACCTAATGTTAAAGTATGATCTTCTCGTTTGTATTCAAAATTCATTAAAAGAGGTTATTATCCATACGACTAACTATTCATATACTCTCTAATTATTAGTTTCATGAGTATATATAGGGTAACTTACAATATAGGGATGTTTATATTATGAAAAACAAAACTCATAAACCATTAAAACTAATAGATATCTCGACGTTTTAGTCTTGACTTTATGGTTCTTTTCCTAACATAGAATTTCTAATAAGTTGAGTACTCGTAGCATGATTATTATGGTTCTTAAGTACTTTTGGTGGTCCTACTAATCTATGGTAAGGTCTATGTCTTCAAAACTCAAATAGTTCTGTCGAACTACATCATTAACTTATAATTAGGTGGATAGTCTACGATCCACCTAACCATTGCCTATATATTAATTGTAACATTACCTCGAGATCTCCCCGATCCTTGTGGCTCGAGAAGAGTTTGTCAACCGTCTTATTCTTGGGAATTGGTTGGCCTCTGGATTATTCCGACCCTAACCGCGAGTTTCAGTCATTATCCTTTTGTTGTCAGCTCCAAATCCTCGACTCGGCCTTTGCGACTAAGCCCTGTTAATCCTTTCTTCTAGTAAAATTCTTGGGTTAGTTCTTCATGGAATTTATACAAAGTTTTCGGTTCGAAGCGAATATACATTTCATTTAACAAGCTAACTACAACTTCTTCGAATGTCTGTTTTATTACTTATGAGTACGCATTTTGGGTTATGGTAGTTTCATTTAACTTCTCTGTTATTGTCCGATTCTTCTGTAAAAAATTATTGGGAAATGTAGAATGTGGGTCTTTGCATGCGTACCTTCCGGAGCTTGGACCGGGGATTCCTCTCAGGGTTTTTCTTGTTTATTTATCCTCTTAAGCTCTCCGTAGAAGTTGTTGATAAAAGGGATTTCTGATTCCTTTGTTTGTGTATTCACCCTAGTGGGTTTTCATTTGCCATATTCAGTTTATATACAATAGCTCTAGTTCTTAATCGGTTATCACTGTAATGATGTGCCCTTTTTTACTTCTGGAGGGTACCCATAACGTTCCAAAGCCGTTTTTACCATTTTCATTAGGGTGGACAGCTACCTTTATCTTTTCCAACGAAATTTCTATCAGGTAACAAACTTGTTATACCGCCTGTGCGCAGTTGCAATTATTTGGACCTCTAATATATTTTTGTTCTTCCTAACATATGTTTAAAGGGCGCAGGTTCGGTCTACTACACATGCCTCCTTTCCTGTTTAATACAAGTTTTATTTGGGAATATACCGATGGTAATCCTTTGTTTTTCTTTAACAGTTTAAGATATCTTACCGATGCCTATTTTTGAACATTTATGGTAATTTTTCTTGGTTGCAGGGTATGTGCAAGAGGGCGACTTGGATACCGAAACGAATTTTACCTCGCAAGGTAATTCAAGGTAATTCAGCTTCTGATACATGTTTATATCCAGAATGTTAACTGGTAATAGCGATTTTGTGGTTGGTAATGGGGATTGGGGTACCAATATCATACGAGGGTTCATTATCTCTCTGTTTGATATTTATAGTTTTGATAAACGAGAGTTCCTAGTCTCTGTTTATTTATATATATATATATATATATATATATATATTCAAAGAATGGATATATTTCTTCATTAGAGTATATATGTATCATTTCTATTAATATGAGGGTTCTTAACTCTCTTTTAAAAGTAATTATAATCGTTTGATGAAACGAGAGATTCTATACCTCTATTTAAAATAGATATATTTATTGTTTTCTAAAGCTAAAATTATTTGCCTCTTTTTAGAATATATTGCTTGTGAAAATGATGATTCCTTTTCTCTATATAGTCGAGGCTTCTTACCTCTTGTTTAAATAGGTGGCATAGTTAATAAGAAACAAGATATTTCTTGCCTCTGTTTGTTCTTAATATTTTAATTTCCTAAATGTATTTAGTTAATACGGACATGTAGTAATCTTCTTTACTCTGTAAATCCTTAAGTAAATAAAATTTAGCACTGAAAAGTGGTTGGATCTATCTCTAGAAAAATGAATACACGAGACTAGATACAACCTTTTCCCTTGTCACCCCCGAGTTAAGTTTCTTGATCCAAAAGGAAGAATGACCACTATGAGTGACTTGCAGAGAGAGCACAAGTTCTGAATTTCACTTTTCAAGTTCTCACATACAAAGAATGGTGTCCCATTCTCTTTGTGCACTCATTATTTATTTTTTCCTAGGTATTTTGACACATATACCACTTTCTTGTTATTTCACCACTTGTCAAATTTTAATTCCACATTTGTCTTGTATAATTTCTTAAAAATTTGTGATTGTGTCTTTTTTAGTTGAGTTAAACTCAATTTGAATATGTTTTTCTATTAATGCTCTCCCCACCTACACCACTTGTCTCTTTATGCTGCCATTGGTCATTTCTTTAAATGGATCAATAACTTCCTCTTTTAGTAGTCTTACTCAACATGCTCCTTTATTAGAATATAAAATATATTGTTTTGTTATGTAAGGATCTATCCAATTTAAAATAATAAAATTAAAAATAAGTCATATTTTTTTTTTAACGATTAGAGGTATTACATTGACCCCCTCTTAAAACTTAACATTGTCCTCGGTGTTATTTAATCTTCATTCGGATCATTATGAAAAATGAATGAATATGATTCTCGCATACAATGCTCTATTTCCCATATAGCCACTTCTAGACTAAGGTGCTTCCATTACACCTTTACCTATTCAATGGCTCAATTTTAAAGTATAAGTTCTCTCTTGTTGAGAATGCGATCGAGTTCTACTCGGAACTCACCCTCGTGTTCCACCTGTATAATATTCCAATACACAAGATGACTAGTATCATGTACATATTTTTTCAATAATGAAACATGAAATATATTAAGAACTTTTACCTATATCAAGAAGTGAAAGTTGATAGGCTATCGATCGTATTCGAGCAAGCACTTCAAATGGTTGACAAATATCTAGGAGCTAATGCTTCAACATTTCATCTCGTAGAATTACTCTATTGAGAATATTACTCCAAGAAACAAGAGTATTACATTTTGTTCCATAAATAATTACAAATAGACTTAATTTAGCTAAAGCTTGATAATGATTATTGTAGGAAAATTCAACTAGATGTAAATATTCTTCCTATTTATTAGGTTTATCCATAATATACATTCTAAGCATATCCTTTACTATTTGATTAGTTCTTTTAGTCTTCCCATGTGTTTGAGGATGATAAGTTGTACTGAAGTTTAATAATGTATCTAAGCCTTTAAACAAATCCTTCCAAAGGTTCCCTATAAATTTTACATCCCTTTCAAAAATTACGACTTTAGGAATTCTCTGTAATTGGAATATTTAATTCATAAAAATATCTTCTATATTAAGTTCTTTGTATGTATATTTTATTGGTATAAAGTGAGCTTCCTTGCATAATTTATCCTCAAGAACCATTATAGAGTCATTTTGTGTACTACTCTGAGGTAGGACTATTATAAAATCCATACTTATAATTTCCCATTTCCATTGAGGTATGACTAAGGGTTGTAGTAACCGCGCTATATGTTGATGTTCAGTTTAAACATATTGACACTCCATACATTTAGCTAAATATTCAACAGTTTCACCTTTCATGTTGGGCCGATAAAATTATTTCCTTAGCATAGTAATCATTTTATGATAGCCACTATGCCCAAAATATGGCTTTTTATGTAATTCATTCAGGATTAATAATTTGATTTCTTCATATTTAGGGATGTATAATATGTTTTTATACATTAATAATCCACTATTAGTAATTCTGAAGCCAAACATATTCTTTTCCACAATTTTTTATGTTATTTTTAGCTTAATGTTTTTATATTCTTCTTTTTCAACTACTTCTCTAATGTTTTCTTCTAAATATCTTTCATAATTACTTCTCACAGTTGTAAAAACTAGATTTGCATGCCTTCTTAAGGCATATGCTACTTTGTTTTCTTTACCCTTTATATGTCTTAGTTCAAAATTATACTCTCTCAAGAAGGCTAACCACCTTGCTTGGCGAGCATTAAGATTTTGTTTATCAAATAAATACTTTAATGCAATTTTATGAGATATTAATAGAAATTTTCTCCCAATTAGATAGTGTCACCACATCTCTAATGGGTGTATTATCCCAGCTAGTTCAAAATCATGTGTAACATAATGTTTTTCATGTTCCTTTATCTTCCTAGATTCATAGGAATTGACATGATTATCTTGTGTTAATACTCCTCCAAGTCCTTCAATGCATGCATTAGTGCATACAACAAAATCCTTATCAAGATCTGCTATCTTTAGTATTAGACTTGTAGTTAGAAGATGCTTTAGCGTCTCAAAAATTTCTTGACATTCATGAGACCATATAAATTTTAGTACCTTCTTTTGTAAGGATGTTACAGGATAAACCATTTTTGAGAATCCTTCGATAAACTTCCAGTAATAATGAGTTATACCCATAAAATAGTTGATATCCACAACATATTTTGGGATTGGCCAGTCTATATTAGCTTGTATTTTCTTAGGGTTGACGACTATACCTTCTTTACATTTCCTAAATATTGAATCTTATCTTTTAAAACATCACATTCACTCAATTTAACATATAACTTTTGTTCTCTTAGAATCTATAGGACTATTTTCAAATGTTCTTCATGTTCTTGTTCAGTTCTAGAATAGATTAGTATATCGTCAATAAAGACGATTACAAACTTCTCTAAATACTTACTTAAAATACTATTCATTAGACACATGAATGAGGTTGGTGCATTTTCCAATCCGAAGGGTACTACGACAAATTGACAATGCACGCACCTCGTCCTAAATGTCGTTTTATAAATTTATTCATCTTTAATTCTTACTTGATGATATCCTGATCACAAATTGATCTTCGAAAATATCATTTCCCCATGCACTTGATCAAACAAATCATCAATGTGGGGTAAAGGATATCTATTTTTAATTTTTATTTCATTAAGTTGTCAATAATCTATGCATAAACTTAAGCTTCCATCCTTCTTCTTTACAAAAAGTATATGTGCTCCCCAAGGGGATAAACTTGGTTGGATATACTTCTTGTCTAATCATTCTTGAATTTGACATTTTAGTTCATTTAGTTCTAGGATATTCATTCGATATGGATATTTTGAGACTAATACTAAATCTATAGAGAAATATATCTCACATTTAGGAGGTATTCCTGGGATCTCTTCCTGGAATACATATTGAAACTCTTGTAATATAGGAAAATTTTCTATATCATTTTTACCTTCTTCTGTAATGTATCCCATATTTCACTAAAAAAAAAAAAAATTGTCAGGGAGACTAAAGTCTATTATAAATCCAATATTGGTTCATAACACATGAAGATATCTTCTTATACATTTATCCCACTCTTATATATATATATATATTTCACTCCACTAGAATCTCCATCCTAAGTTAGAAGGAGAGTTAAAATCATTATATAACTTATGGTTATATACCAATAAACTAATCCATAGTGTTTTGGTGGACTAGATCGTATCCTAGGTTATTATAAGCTATGCCATGCTTCTAAATTATTAAAGACATACCTTTATTTACATTGTTAAGCTAGTAGACATAATTGTAAATGTCCATGGTATAGCAGTGATGGGGTTACCAACATACCCATGTGATACGACACCATGCTAATGTAACAACTAAAATGTAAATGATACATATCATGCACCCATTAATACAAGGTTCAAACCATGTGCATATATAATAAACCTATCTCCACCCGAACTATGATTATGCACATACTACAAAACATTAAATAGGTTTGAGACTCGTAATGACGTTGATGCCAAGTCATAACAGAGCCTAGGTCATTATATCCTGTAGGCATTCAAGTCATAGCAGGTCCATTAATGGTGATAGAACCTACCAGTACTCTGTGTCCTAACACTACCTGAACCCATCCAAGGTGGACTCTCCATTTCAGTTGAATCACATGGTCGTAGTATGGATAGCATACTAGTCACTTTTTCCCATGAGTGAGAGGCATGAGGTGTCTTTACTCCCCTCGTGGTTGGCCCTTGGTCTCATTTTCATTTTCTCGTTCACCATGTTACTCTTCGTGACTTGCGTTTCTTGGTAGTGCTCAGCCCTGGTGAAGAATGGAGGTAAAGACGCGTTTGGAGGGATCCTCCATAAGCATAGGTAGGTAAATGAAAGTTCTGAAAAAATTGTAAGGGGTTTCTTGTGCCATGCATTCTCGGTGCAACAAGTATTCTCTATGTAATACATTCTCTGGTGCAATGTATTCTCTGTCTAATGCATTCTCTGGTGCAATGTGTTCTTTGTGGTTCTATATCACATTCCTCATGTTTTTCTTTATTATTTATGGTTGAAACCACACGATATTTACACCTATGTACACATTTTGTTCCAGTTTCCTCTGTGATAAAGGCTTCAATTGTCCATTTTTTAATACTTTAATCTTTTCAGTTGGGTTTGATTTCAAGAGTAAGGGTTACTTTGTTTTATTCTTTGTTGACTATAAGTCCTCCATCCCATACACTTCTAGTTTTCTCCCCAATCACAACCGTGGTCGAACTTTATTAGAAAATGCTACCATAAACTAAACCATTTGTGTTTCTTCTAATCATTTTGGATTTAGGTTGAACAAAGGTCATTACACCCCGTGAACAATTGTCCAAAAGGTTATGTGCAACATAATCATCATCCTTGAGACTTAAAAAGTGAAGTCCCTGGATGAAAGTCATTTCCCAAAAACATTTGGTGTTGTTCTTTGTTACTCCAAGACTTGGAGGTAACTTATGAATCTGTTGTGCTTATTACATTTGATATTGGATTGACTATTTAAATTTTGTATGGTTAAATTCTTATTCAAACTATGTCTATTTGTACCAATCATTGTTCCTCTGTATGTATTCAATGGTTAAAATATTTCTCTATCTGGGAAGAATCTTGCTATGTCATTGTTAAAGAATTATGACCACCTCGACAACGACCTGTGCTTGCTAGCTCGTCTGCTAAAAATAACATTTTGTGTCTATGAATTAAGGATTACTTGAATACATTTTCTTGAAACAGGAAAGAATTCGAACTCTGTAATACAACAAAATGGTTTTCTTTTTTATTACTTGTTGTTACCTAGATTCTCCCTCATTCACAATATCTTCGGTTGTATGCACAATACAATGTTTAGAAGGGATTTGGATAATATGATTTTGTATTAATAAACCTTAACAAATTCATTAGGTTCTTAAAGTAATCATGTACTCATATCCCATCCTTGCATCTCTGAAATTACTTCTCTATTAAACACTTTCCTTACTGTGAATATTATCCATATATAGCCAGATCACATCCTGTGCACCTCTGTAATTACTTATTAATTTAATTATTTTTCACTGTGATTATTATCCCTGTAGGAATTCCATCTGTGTGTTACGAAAAATTAATTGGTAGCTCTATTTAATTGTTAACTTCACCAAAGTCAATTACTTACATTCCTTTGGTCCTCTATACAGGGTTTGGTAATTACTGCTAAGTAATTATTTTTTATGATTACTCTGTACAAGGACTATTTCGATGATAAACTGGTATCATTTTATTTTTTCTTGTCACTACCTCCTTGTTAAATTATTATTTCAATTTTCTTCTCTTTAATTACAATTTGTACTTCTTGTTTATAAATGTTCTCTATATTTCATATTCTAAAGACATGTACAGGAATGACGAAGTAATTTTCCTTTCTTTAAATTCACAAGTCTATGACTGGATATATTTTGATGATGGTTCTTTCCTTTTCTTGTGACGGAACCCATCAGATGGTTATGAACCCACTCCTCCTCCTGAGTCGTGGATCGACTACTTCACAAGGGGAAACAAAGACAATCTAATATTCACGATGGCTCCAAGATAAGTTGCGCCTTTGAATTATTTTAATTATCTCATTCTTTAATTACTTGAACACTAGTAAAGTTACTAATACCTTCAAATTATTTTTCTTGTAGGTTGGAAATAACATTACTCTAAGGGAAAGAAGCATCATGCCACCGAAAGGTATTCGGGTTCCATGTTTTTCCTTCACCGGTCCATCTGCGCATTCACTTAAGTTACAGACAGTTTTATGTAGACTCTTTTAAATATCTCTTTAAACTAGTTATGGATTTCATCGGTCTATGGAAACCCCATATGTACTATTTGGTCAGCGATCTATTGATTGTAATAAATGTATTTTTTCAAACATTATAAGATCTACTATATCATATATCTTTCTATGTTAATAGATAAAGATAATGCATCTATTACTTTTATTCTTTTCCACCTATACTCAGATAATAGTAGAAATTTCATTACAGTCCATTTATACTTGTTTCATGATGATGTATGTTTATTTTTTACAGTAATGAATAGCGATCAAAGAAATAAGTCTATGATGGACAATATGCATATTTACAAATTTATATATATACACACACACACACACACACACACACACACACACACACACACAAAACTATAACACTTTAGAAAACGTTAAATTTCCCTCCTTGGGGAAATTCACAACTTTACAAATGCCTGATTTTTAGGGGTTGTTAGTGACATAATTCAATTTTCGACACTTGCAAAAATCATCTCTGAGTTAACTCAAACTTGTTCCCCACTCATGGAGTCATATTCAACAATTTGTAAACTGGTTGTTCTGCTTGTCTGCCAACATTTAATTTATTAAAAAGTTTGTATCATACATGTGTTCATCAAAAGAGGACAGTTAGGAAAGTCAAACCTTTACCCAATAACCATAAAAATAATAATTACATATCCCAAAATTCTAAATTCATATTTTCCATAAATGAAAATTTGTTTCTAAATTTGAATTTCTGTAAATGGAAATTTAGAAGAAATTTTTTTCTCAATTTGAATTTCCATAAATGGAAATTTATTTCTAAATTCAACTTGGAATTTATTTTCTAACAATTTGAGGATATCACATCCTCTCCCCCTTAAGTACAACACTTTACTGAGTGTTCAATCCTCTCTCATAATAGAATTGGATAAGATTTCAACATATCTTCTTACAATTCCCAAGTGGCCTCCTCAAGACTAAAGTGCTTCCATTGCACTTTTACCTAGGTGATGACTTTGTTCCGAAGTACTATTTATTTTCTATCCAGAGTGCATAGAGGTTCTTCTTAGAAATCATCTTATGGTTCCACCTTCACCATGTTCCAATAAATGACATGAGTAGGATCATGAATATATCTTTTCAATAATGAAACATGAAAATCATTATGAACTGTCAAATTTGTAGGAGGTGCTAGTTGACACACCACTCGTCTGATTCGAGTTAAAATCTTGAAAGGACCACAAAACCTTGGTGCCAACTTGGAACAATTTTCTATCTTTAGGGAGCTTCTTCTTGCTTTGACTTTTATATATAAATGTTACCCAATATTGAATTCCAAATGTCCCCTTTCTAGGTATGCATATATTTTATGTCGATCGTGTGCCTCCTTCAAGTTCTCTTGTATGTTTTTTACTATTTTCTCCATTTATTGGAACATTTATGGTCCAACCATAATCCTTTCAATTGTAATATCCCAACTGATCGAGGTTGTGCATTTCCTTCAGTATAACACTTTGAAGGGACTCATATTAGTTGATGCCCGATACCCATTATTCTATGCGAACTCAAATAAGTGCAGATATTCTTCCCACTTAGTTGGTTTTGTTCTTACATACATTCGTAACATGTCTTTGATAATTTGTTTCGTTCATTTAATTTGTCCATCCATTTGTGGATGCGAAATTGTGTTGAAATTCAAATTATTACCCAAACCTGCAAACAATTTTTTCCAAAAATTGGATGTAAACTTGACATCTCTATCTGAAATCACCATCTTAGGAATTCCATGCAATCTAAAAATTTATTTCATAAAAATTCTAATGATGTTAGTCACTTTGTAAGTATATTTCAATGTATGAAATGTGTATACTTACTTATCTTATTAATTACTACCAGAATCAAGTCATTTTGTTGTCGAGTCTTAGGAAAACCTGTGATGAAGTCCATTGAAATAATTTCGCATTTCCATTCGGGTATAGGAAAAGGTTGTAACAGACCTGTTGGATGTTGATGTTCAACTTTTACCTATTGACAATATAAAAATTTAGACAAGTATTCAGCTTTTTCATTTTTTATGTTAGGCCAATAAAACGGTTTCCTAAAGGTTGTTATCCTTTTCTGGTATCCTGTATGACCAAAATATGGTTTTTCATGAAATTCATCAAGAATTATCATATTTAATTCAGTAGAGTTAGGTACATATAACATGTATTTGAACCTTAACAATCTATTTTTATCCATACTGAAATCTATTTTGTGCAGATTTTTTTCATTTCCTTGCAATTGTTCTATTGTTTTGATGTAATTTTCATCATTTTTTCTTGCATATTTTATCCTATCCTCAATATCATTTTCTACCTTGTTGATAATTACTTCAAAAATCCCATCAGTCCTTCGACTTAGTACATCTGTGTCTTTATTTTCTTTACCCTTGATGTTTCGTACTTTAAAATCGAACACAATTAAAAAGTCCAACCATCTCGCTTGTCTTGCATTGAGATCCTGTCGACTGAAAAAATGTTTTACACCATTGTTATCGGTTAGTAACAAACATTTTCTCCCCATTAGATAATGCCGCCACATTTTTAATGCATGAATCACAACTGTTAATTCTAGATCATGAGTTACATAGTTTCGTTCATGTTCTTTCAATTTGCATGATACATAACAGATGACTTGTCCATCTTGTGTTAGAACACATGATAATCCATGTTTACTTGCATCCACACAAATTGTAAAGTCTTTATCTGGATATTCTACCTTTAGGATAGGTGTTGTAGTTAACAATCCCTTTAGTTCATCAAAACTGTCTTGGCATTTTTGTGACCAATTAAATTTTATTCCCTTTTTCTGTAGTGATGTAATCAGATAGGAAATTCTAGAAATCCCTTCGATAAACCTATAGTAATAGCCGGTAATCCCCATAAATGACCTTACGTATGCTACATCTTTAGGAATAGGCCATTCCATAATGGATTTACTCTTTTCTGGGTCTACTGCAATACCATATGATGATATTACATGCCCTAAATATTGTATCTTTCTTTGGTAGAAATAACACTCATCAAACTTAGCATACAACTTATGTTCTCTTAAAGTCTGTAATACAATTTTCATATTCTCTTCATTTTCTTCTTTAGTTTTTGGAATAAACTAAAATATGATCCATAAAAATCAGTACAAATTTATCCAAATACTGGTCAAATATACTATTTGTAATGTACCCCAAATTCTCCAAATAATTTTTTTCTGTTAAGGGACATTAAAGCTCCTCGACTCTCCAACATTGATTGCGACATAGACATAATCCAATTGAATATATATTTATTCTTTTATTGTATGCATATCAGAGTTGTTGTCGTTATTGGATTGGAATCATACACTTATTTGTTATTGAAGAAAAGTGCGACCAGGACTGTCATGGCCCTCAGAATAACCACCATGTCTATTTCAAGACATGTTATCCATGTTACATTGCGTAATTGACTATCATTAATCATATATTGTCTACTTCTACATAACTCTCCTAGCTTTGATAAATAATATAGACTATAACTATAGACTGTCATATAGACTATCCGCAACAATAACACTAACCATAACGATATATATCATTTATCATATAGTCTATCATATGGATACCATAACAACATTGTTAGCAAACCTACCCAATTGGTAACATAACTCAACAATAAAGGGGTTTGAACCAGACAATACCTGTGGGCTTCCTTCCTAACCTCTTTTCCCTTCTTTACCACAGTTTTTGGGCACTAGCCCTTTTACTTCATCCTTCAATTTCATGTGACCACGGGCTGTGACCTAGTGTTATCTAATAGGTGCTTATTCGAAGCCTTGAGAGCTTTGAGGCTCCATAACTTAAGCTTCAAAAGATCTTGCTACTTTGTTTCTTATTTCTCTCGAACACCGAATTAGAGAGCTGTGCGAAGTGGGGTGGATCAACGGTCCACAACTTCTTCAACAACCAACGGTTGGGATTTATTATGGAACTCTGGGCTTCGAAAGTTTTGGGTTGTCCATACTATTCAACCTTCTACAGTGCCTAGTCTTTGAATTGTGGTATTGGTTTCCACGTACCTTCTCTCCATCAATGGTCAAGATTAACTTTGGCCTCCAGGAGTTCTTGACTCAATGTAACTGCAACACAATTCCTCCGGAGTACCAAGTCTCTAGACCTTGGGATAAGGAACCACGCATCCACTGGGGCCCATGGTCTTCGTTATTGAACTCATAAATACTAAAAAAATCACATCAACTTTATTACTTTTCAAATTGTGGGGACATGGGTTAGCACTTTTGGAGTAATCCATCGATCGTTCTGAAATTGTCCCCACACTGACACATACCCCTTCTGGGAAACCATGGTTTGGATTACCGGACCGCCTTGTAGAATTATCTTCCGTACAACTTCGATCTCTGCAATGCCTCCCGACCATCGATATTGATAGATCATGATCAAAGTTAATGCAACTCTGATCTAACTAACTTTTTCACCAAGTTTAACTACCTTGTGCCACTATGCAGAGATTTTTGCGTCAAAGATGGATCATTAGATGAATTCAATTTTCTCGAGTTTTTATTTGGGAAATCTCACTTTGAGAGAATTGAGAATTGGGAACAAATAACCCAAATTCCCGAAGGCTGAAATGAATCTACACCATTGATCTAGAATTGATCATAATCATTAGATCCAGGAGGAGGATATGTGCCACAATAGGATATCTACGTCAGCGGACCACGTTAGCAAGGAAATGTGTCACAATCATATGATGACAAGTGTTAAGATGAAAATGGAATTTCAGGTACGTGTAAGTCACGAATCTAATGAGACATGGCATCCACTCAACCAATGCCAGGTTTGCAATAACATCAAAAAAATACACCACTTTGGGAGCATGTACTTCGGGGAAAACCAGTTTCTAACATCAGAAATCACCCAAAGCATTGAAGGTTGAAGTTAATGCTAATCGTTGATCTAATTTGAATCTCAAGCTAAGTTTTTTCCTTGTCTTATTCGGTTGTCTGATTTCCACATAATTAAAATGCTAGCAGAGTTACTAAACCCTCATTTTACTTACTTTTTAGGTTATGCAAGTCGAGGTAATCAGATGAAGGAAACATCTTGATCTAAAGGTATTTGAGTTCTGATCTATGTGCGGATTACTTCGATTACATACAAATTTTGTGTATACTTCTTAGCACTCTATTTAAAATACAAGAGGTTGTGGTGTCTTTGATCTATGGTACCCCAACTGTAATATTTGAACAATGATCGATTGAATATAATGGTTTCTTTTGCAATATACTTTGAATTCATCATTATATTTATGTGGTAATGAAGAAGGTATTCGGACTATTATTCATTCTATCTATTCTCTATCGTAACTATGTATGTATAGATTCAAATGGAAATCCAATATATATGTACCACCATCACATTTCAAATAAACAATATATTCAATATCCTTTAACTATACTAATCCATCATATTCCTAACAAATAAAATTCATAAACATAACATTGACAAGGAAGGTAATCCGAGATACATATATGAAACTTGATGTTGGAACACAAATGGAACAACCACGTTCCACCCAACCATAGAACAGAACAACCAAATTCACTTGCCATGTTCAACCCCTAGCCTGACCATGAGTCCATAAGGGAAAACTAAATGATCCTCCTTAGCTATAGTCACCATCCATAGATCATAAATTCCTTTGCCTCACATTAACAATACTCATAACAAAAAATAGTTTATTTTCCCCAACATACTAAGAAACGTCATGCCTCCACCATGTGTTTTTTTTATATGCATCCTTGTGCCTACGTCTTTCCTTCCCTCCTTGGGAAATTTTCATCTTTACAAATCCCTGATTCTTAGGGGCTTCTAGTAGTCAATTTCCACATTTTACACTTATAAAAATAAGCCTTGATGTAACTCAAACCTGTTCCGCATTCATGGAGTCATGATCAACTATTTTTAGCCTAGTTGTTCCAATTGTCTTCCAACATTTAATTTATTAAAAGGTTGTCTTCCACATGTGTCAAATAAAGAGGACAGTTGGGCAAGTAAAATATTTTCCCAACAATCATAAAATAATTAATTACAACAATCAAAATTCCAAATTTTGATTTTCCATAAATGGAAAATAATTTCCAAATCTGAATTTTCCAAAAATGAAAATTTATTTCAAATTTCACTTAGAATTTAATATTCTAAAATTTGAGGATATTACACTATTCATCTAGCTATTGGAAAAGGGGTAGGCCCAAGATTCAACGCTTCAACAACACACCAACAAAACCCTAACTACTGACCCTTTCAACAACACCTACAAAGCAGATGAAGTCTCACCCGAGGTAGAGGCAGGTGGGGTTGCAAGACTCAGGTGTCTACAACCTAGCTGGGACATAGATATATGATTACAACACTTGACAGACCACTTATCCAATCAATATGCATTAGTTCATAATTGTTGTTCACATCACATATTAAACCCTAATTATATATCAATGCAGTAGCAACCAAGATCAAGTACTTTCCATCACCTAACACATAGCATTTACTTAGATCTAACAATCAAATATCATAAATCACTAAGCATCCACAGGTCTATCTATCATATAGCAAGACCAGTGAAATAAGCAGATAAACACATAAACAACATGAGAAATATTGCACAAAGAACATCAGAACACATGATATACATGGTTCACCCTAGTGTAGGGCTACGTCCACCAATTTCTTCTTATCTTATGTATTAATATTTAATATTTCTACATTCTTCGGCTCCTACGCACAAATCCATAGAGGGAAACTCTGCAGAGGATAGGCGATCTGTGCATAGCCCGCCAGTTCCTCCTTCCCAAAATCAGGTCAAGGCATAGAGCCAACTCCTTATTAGCACAAAGCCTTACATAGTCTATGCACAAAGCCTCTTAAAAGTACTTGCACTGAGCCAGAACAACTCAATAC
>JASDQU010753660.1:866-11022 GCA_032191745.1 Picea mariana
TCTCCTGAGTATCCCCTGTAACCCTATTTTGAAGCCCCTTCGACCAATTTTCATACTTATCCATTCCTTACTTTCTCTTCCCCATATCTGTCACCTTTGCGCTTGTTTATAATAAGAAATTGTTTATAAACACACACACACACACACATAAGGTATTATTTCTAAATATGCAATTAGTAAGCTTTAATTCTAACAACTCATCATGCAAGAACCGTATAGATTGTCATTTATGAGCAAAAGGCTCAAGGAGATCTCCCATTAATACACATTAAACCAAGATTTGTGAAGGGTTATATTATCCCTTCCGAGTTTTAATTTCAAATATCATGGAATGTCATTCGCACTTCGTCGGGTTGGCGCGTTCACGAAACCTCCAATCCTTAATTGCTCTTCATCATACCCTCCACCTTTTCACTTCTAAGTATGCAGTAAGTAATCTTTACTGCTAACATCTCATCATGCAACACCCATAGAGATTGTCATTAATGAGCAAAAGGATCGAGCAGATTTCCCATTCACACGCATTGAACCAACATTTGCGGAGGGTTATATTATCCCCTCCAACTATTCATTTCAAGCAATGTCTGGAGAAAACAAACGTTCTCATAAACTTATGGCACCAACTTGAGAACAATTTTGTTTAGATATGGTGAACATCTTTGGGCACGAGGACCAGAACTTCCAGTGGTCCAGGGCATATTCTTACTACTCATCCCCTTCCGCTCAGAATGAAATCTCAGAATGAAATAATTTGGACCTCTGGGATTGCTTGTGCAGGTTTTGTCACTGAAGATATCACAAACTTGCAGGTTAGTTCATTTAGAAATCCATTCTGGGAAATTGCTTGGATGTTTACAAGAATAATGGGACAAGAATCCACAACAACTATTTCCCACATGGTTCTTTATATTTTGTATTTCACAGTTAAGAAACAAGCCATTTTTGATTGGGGGAAGATAATTTCCCATGAAATATGTTCCCAATTGTCAAGCTTCAAAAAGGAGAAGAAATTGTATATGTCACCGTAATTGGTTTTCGCAATAGCTCATTGCTATCAGTTTCCAATACTGTCTCTGTCCAAGAAGATGAATTGGGAATTCGACCCAGTAACCTTCTGGTACCAGGCCTTGTGGAAGCATAAGGCCTCCCAATGTTTTTATGAGGTTTTTAATGACTTTGTCTCTATTTTCAAAGTTTTATTATTAGGAGAATATTCTCCCCGCATATTTGACCAGGAAACCAAGTTTTTGGACAGCAAGGGGGCACTTGAACAAAATGTAGAATTACAGTGTGATAAGGATTTTTGGCTCCAAGGAAAAACCTACTCTCCTTCCATGTCACATTACAGACAAAATGTTTTCTACAAAAATATCAAGGCAATACAACTACTGGTTGCATCTGTTCCATGAGAAGAGAAAAAAAAATTTCATTCCTCTACCTTGGAAAGTCGGGGACTTCGTGTTGAGGAACGCCAACAAAATTGATGAATTCACAACCCATTTCAACAACTTGAACCTAAGATATGTTGAAAGGCTAAGAGGGTTTGACCCTAATCAATTTTTTTTAGAACATTTACTTATAGTTGGCCTTGATAATTATTTTTTCCAAAGACACCTGAGAGAAAATAGAGACACTAATGACAACACTCCTACTTTTGATGCCGACGACCTAGACACATTGCAAAGCACCACTGAATTGTACAAGAAACAAGGAAAAGGCCTTGGTGAGAAGAGTGTTCAATCACCAGATAACACTCCCAAAAGTAAGACATCCTAGAGCATCTCTCCAATGGCCCACCACAATAAGAAAGCAACCTAGAATTATTCAAATGGAGGAGGAGATAACAACCCTCCTCACCCTAAAATTGATAGTTCTCACAAGCTTCCCGTGGAGAAGAAGAGAAAAAGAATTGTCGGGCAGGCGGAAGAGCCCGAAATTGAGAGTGAGAACATGGAACTTGAGATTGGTCTGGATAGCGTATTTCACAACCTTGAGCAGCCCGGAGACACGATCCAGCATAGTTTCCCAATGGACATAGCTAATACCAAATGTTTTTACGAATATGAATCCTTCATATTCCAGAGTGCTGTTTTTTACAGCAAGTCTAAAAAATTAATTATTGAAAAGAGAGATGTAAAAAATAAGAAAGTGAAATCTCGTTCAGAGGTTAACCTTGCGAACATGGAGTTGTCTCAAATATATCGACTTCACAGAGAAACCAGAGATGCTCTTGATGATTCCATTGGAGGCATTGAGGCTGAGAATTTCAAACTGAAGGACCAAGTCAAGGAATTGGAGGAAGTTTTGATTCCTATGCCATTTCTTGTCAGTCCTTTAGCAATAGCCATGCCTACCACCACTGCAACCAAGTTAAAAGGATCCTCCAGCCTCCTCGCATCGTGTAGAGGATATGTGGAGAATAATATCAAGAAAAAAATGGAACTGATTACTGAGGCATGGGAAACATCACAAAGTATGGCTTCCCTTGGAACGAGGGCACATACTTTTCTTGAACATCTGTAGGCGGATTTTAAAAATGAAGAATGATTCTATTTAGACATGGTCCTCCCTTTTGGCACCCATGTCAACAACATGACATAAACAAGAAGAAGACAACAAGATCATCCCTCCAAAAACCAAATCACTCAATTAAATGCATGCTGGAAAGAGAAAGTGAAGAACCTGCATCTCATTATCCAATCATGTGAACAAGCCATATCAAAGAAAGAAAATTATTCACAAAGATGACCGAAATAGACTTAGCCGGAAGGACAAAGGAATTCCAAGAGCCCAAGTTAATCGTCAACTCCTTGCCCTTAAATAAGCAAGCCTTCATTAAAAAAGTTGATATTTTTTAGGCGTTGTCTTTAAAAAAGTTTTACAACATCCTTGAATATGGTGAAGATGACGTGGACAACTGGCTAATCGACTATACGGTACATAATGAATAAATTGATCAGTCTCTGCGTAATCTTTCTATCGGTCTAAGGGAATTAGAAAAGGAAGTTTTCAACATAAAAATCTGGAATGAGATCAACGTCGCCCCCTTGAGAAGCTACATTGAAGAATGGGTCGAAAGTGAATTGAAGCAGGTCACTGACGAAAGGCAATAGGCAGTTGGCACGATTCCAGTAGTCATCGACGACAACAATAAAAAGGCATCAACAAGAAAATAACAAAAGGGATGATATGTACCATCAGTGTAAGTCTATACTGATCACATCATGCTTTGTTTATCAATCCAGTTATTCCACCTTTTTAAATGAAATGTCTAGCCAAAGATTGATACCTTCCAATTTCTTCTTTTCATGTATTACACTCTACCATCGCCCACTTCTTCTTTCCACAGTCCTATTTCTTGTACATATTTATCTTATGGTCCGTGGGAGCCCCAATCCCAGTCTATATGATAAACACATTTAAATTTCTAGGAATATGTAACAGACAATATTATTTTTTGATATATTTCAAATAAAACTATTTTTTATCTCCTTTTATATTTATGTGCTCATAAATTTTTATCTTCAACTATGTTGAATGTCAAGAAATTGTGTTTATTTAATTTGAATGTAACTTTATATATGTCTTCTGTGTTTTATCTTTTTGTCATGCATATCTTTTTCTCCTACTATGCATACAACTTTTTTTGTCCTGACATATATAGAGACATACAAGCCAGATGGGCTATGGAAATTGCACTTAAATCTAACTAGTTGAAAGTATACATTGAAGAGAAAAACATTGAAGAGATAAAACATGCAAGGTAGGAATGGAAATTTCAAACATAGCAAGTCACACTACTGGAAAGAACGGAAATTTTGAACCTAGAAAGATGGATTATATAGTTTCAAAAAATAAATGGGACTCTAGAGACCACGTGTCATTTGCTGCATGGATACCACCTGTGCTTCTTGTTTCTTGCCACATCTCCACTACAATTTCCATCTTCCTCTGTAATTTTTTCCCCATCCCTGTGCATTTATTCCCAACTCAACCCGGAAGGGACTAGACTGCCATGCAACACTTGTTTAAAGACGAGTTCATATATATATTAATTAGTGTATATATATTCAAAGGAGTTATAAGAAAGTTTGTTTGCTAATAAATATGAAGGGTCGTTGATCTATTAGATAAATAGTGAATAAATATGAACCATTGATTGGATGGGAAGGAATTTGAATGATGGTGAGATAACCTAGATTCCAAGTCATCCATGTCAGTTCCATGACACCCAACACTTATAGAAGGTTCCACATGGAGGACATGATAGGCTGAGATAAGCAGCCATGTGTAACAGATTGTACAAAACTATGTGTCAAATTTCCAAGTCAACATGGTGTATAAACAAGAGACGAAAGTTATGATGACGTCAACATGAGGTTAGCTACCAAGTCAATTCCATGTGTAGCAGAATGATTGATACATGTGTCATCAAGTACATAGTCGTAAATATCTTGAAATGTTTGGTCACAGAAGATCCAGACCTTTGATCTATCAGATCCATAGTGAAGAGATCTTGATTGTCCATTGGAGTGAGATGGTTGGACTGAAATAGTTCACCTCTTGTTTACACTCTAAAGCAGGAGTATCGAAGAATATTCCTTTCATGGTCTTGATTTGTGTGCCAAAATATTAGGAGTGCAGATGGTCATCCAATACACGTGGAAGGAGTCCACGTGGAGGACATGTCAATGACAAGTACATGTCATGTTAGCACCACATCATATACACGTGTCAAACTTCTCATAGTGCCACGAAAGTAGACAAAGTGCAAAGTATCGAAGAATATTCCCTTTCGATACCTTTGGAGCTTGTCATTCGATGATTAGAAGCTTGGGGAAGTTTCACCACTCTGAAAGAAGGGCATCAAAGAGAACTCCATCGCACTTTGATTGCATATCTGTCCATTAATCTTGATCAATGGTTGTAATCTATTTGGAGTAATCTAGATCAAGTCTACGATACGTGGAAACATCTTATTAGTTTTCAAAATGAGTCCATCAGAGTACTTGAGTGTAAGGATTCATTGGGACTCCAACGAAGGAGCTTCGAGGAGAAATCTTGACAGTTGGTCGACGTGAAAACGAGATAATATGGAAACCATAGATCTATGTGGGTCCCACCTAACTAGATTATGAAAGGACAAAGGGACAAAATATAACTATCGAGCATGTTGATGGTGACAGATGGTGGAGATGATGTATCTGATCAAATCAATGAAAATCATTGATCAAGGATCCAAAGGTTGAGGTAGTGTTGAGTGTTTTGGACTCCCGGTGATCCCCGATAAACGTGATCGCAGATCAATGACTAAGATTAAATGTGTCCCAAGGACCAGATATGACGATTGTGATATATCAAGGAGTGATTAGATGGGTATTGTGCATTCTAGTGGACATAATGAGATCAACGAATGAAATCAAACTCGGATCCAAATCGGACAACTGCTAAGCATCAGAGACAGATTATGTAAGACTGTATTGATTCAATGGGAAGTGAGAGGATCAACGGTTGATATTTTAATTGGAGGAAGATCCAACGGTCATTGAGCATTTGAGCACTGTTAGCAAGCCCATGCATGAAACAAGGAAGGAGTTTGGGACTAGTTGGAAGGATTATTTTCTCTTTAATCCCAATTTTAATGGAAACATGGAGCCGAATTGTTGAATACACTTTGGTTGAGAAAAAATCTTTTGTGTGTGAGCTTGAATATATAATGATTCCCGAATTATGTTGAAAGACAATGTGCGATGAATGAAGTGTGAAGAAGTGAGGCTTTGATATTCGTACGAGAGTGTGGAAGCGATAAGATGATCTGAGGTTTGATGACATAGAGGATGAAGCATGCTAGAGAGGTATTCTGAAGCAGACTACTATTTACAAATATTTTTAGGGAGGCAGGGTGGAGCAAGGAAGGGGATTGGTGTCTCCTACAGGTTGGTGCATGTGAACAATAATTTTGTGGGTTGGTTCCCGTTGGTTGATTTTGTTCTCAACAAGGGGATTAGTGTCCCCTAGAGGTTAGTGTCTGTAAATATTATTGTATATTGGTGATTGCTGTAAGTTGGTGCTTACAATTTTTTTTAAAAGAATTTTTCTGTGGCTTTCTCCCATTTGGGTTTCCATGTTAAATCTCTATGTATTGTGAATTACATGATTAATTGTTGGTAAATTACATATTTTGAATAAAAAAAATTGTGGTAAAAGAAATTAATAATTATTGTGTAATATTGATTCACCTACCTCTTAGTATTCCGACAATTGGTATCATAGCAGATTCCTTCAAGAACAACCTAACTGTTGGAAGGTGAATCCCCACAATGGAGGAACATGAAGGGTTCTCCACAAACAAAGCCCCAAGATTTAATGGATCATAATATGTCTTTTGGAAAGTAAGAATGCAAGAATTTTTTGTGTCTCTCAAATATTATGTGTGGGATTCAATAGTAAATGGTTACAAAGCTCCAAACACTCCTCCAACTGATACGACTGCAATAATTAGGCTCAATAACAATAATTCCAGGGCCATGAATTCCATTCTTTGTGGATTGAAAAAATAAATATATACCAAAGTCATGTATTGTGCCTCAGCTAAAGAGATGTGGGACAAACTACAAATGATTTATGAAGGAGATGAGAAGGTTAAGAGAGAAAAGTTACAAGTCTATAAGGACAATTTGAGAGTCTCAAAATGAAAGAAGAAGATAAAATTTCATCCTATATTCTTTGTGTGGACGAGGTTTTCAACTCCATCAAAGGATTATGAGAAGATTTTGAAGAATCTATTGTTGTACA
The DNA here is from genome assembly GCA_032191745.1 of Picea mariana. Lineage (NCBI taxonomy): Eukaryota > Viridiplantae > Streptophyta > Pinopsida > Pinales > Pinaceae > Picea > Picea mariana. Next base: position 7,662 of record JASDQU010753660.1, read on the forward strand.
GAAAGTGCTCAGGTTGCTTCCCTCAAGATTTAATCCCAAAATTTCATTTATTGAAGAAATGAATGATCTAGACAAACTAACAATGGATGAGCTGCATGGAACACTAACTGCATATGAAATGAGAATAGAAAAAGATAACCCACCAAGAACATCAAGGAAGGAAACATCCTTTAAAGCATCAAAGAGGACAAAGTGCAAGATAAGTAATTTCTCAGAGAGTGAACTAGATGAAGAAGAAGAAAATTTTGTGAGGAAGCTCAAAAACATATACAAAGGTAAGCTCCCTTTCAAATGTTTTAATTGTGGAAAAATAGGACACTTTTCTCATAAATGTCCTTATGCAAATACCGATGTGAAAGAAGAATTTAATTTCAAGAAAACCAACAAAAGGAAGATTGAAAAGAATAAAAATACTTATGGACAAAGGAAGAATCTATATACCAATGAAGACAACAACTCATCAGATGATAGTGACAATGAAGCAGACGAGATTCTCTTTATGGGTCTATAAACACAAAAATATGAAGATACAGACTCAATAGAAGAAAACAACTCTTTTAAAGATGCAAGAGTAAATCTTGAAGCATAACTCATTAGTGCCCTAGAATAAAATTACAGACTTAAGGACAAGAATAGAAAGCAAAAGAGGGAACTACAGAAATATAAAGAGAAGGAATATGATGATAAGGAAATAGAGAAGAAAATAATTACATTGAAGGTTCAAGTAGAAGAATCAAAGAAGATTGAAGAAGTTCTAAAGGCTCAACTGAAATAAAAATAAGATATTTACCACACTCTTGAATCCAAAATAGTCCACCTGAGAAAGAAGTTGGAGAATTCAACAAGAATATCTATAGTTCTAAATGAAATCCTAAATCATCAAAGAGCACCATATGACAAAACGGGTCGTGGATACAATAACATGAAGGAAGTTGTCAATGAAGAAGCATCAACATCTTTAGAACAACCAAGAGAAGAAATAACCAAGAGCTATGTTGGCACTCTCAGAAATCCAATCAAAGTTGAAGACCACAAAAGGGAAGAACAATATGAACCACAAGAGACAAATTTTACTCACAAAGACCGAATATGAAAAACTATCCCATCAAGATGGAATCACTCAACCAGGTATCACAACTCCTTCTATGGATATTTCTATTCTTGTAATGGATTTGGTCATAAAGCAATAGACTTTAGAACAAGTATAAGAATAAATTAAATGAAGAATAGTTACCAAGATACCCAGGGATTCTCAAGGAGAAATTACAATTCATTTTCTCTCTTGATGGATTACAACCTCATATGTTATAACTGTAATAATATTGGACATGTATCAAAGTACTGCATAAGCAATCTAAAGCAAGTCTCACCTATAATGAAAAGAAGTTGGGTACAAAAGAAAGAAAATTCCCTGTTTGTTCAAGTAGCTCTTCGTGCTCAGAAAAATAAGGATAAGTGGGTTATCAACAATGGATGCTCTAGTGATATTCCAGGACATAGAACAAATTTCATCACCTTGAAGAAAAATGAGGGAAATGTTACCTTTGGAGACAATGGTAGATCGAAGATAGATGGAAAAGGCACCCTCAACCTTGACAACGGAAAGGCTAAAATATAATTTTTTTGTGTGTTGAAGATATAAAACATAATCTTCTCAGTGTAAGTCAGATGTGTGATCAAGGACACAATCTGATATTTAACTCTCAAGAATGTGGGATCAGAAAATTAGACTCAATCAAGGAATTAGAAACCCAAATAACGTATATGTTATTAATGAAATCAATGGAGAAAAGTTTGTCGTGGCACAAAAGAATGGGTCATATGAAATTTGACAATCTGGTAAAAATAAGTACCAAAAAAGTAGTAAGAGACATGCCAAAAATCATAAAACCCTCAAGTACTATTTGTAAGCAGTGTCAGCATGGAAAACAATCAGGGATAAACTTCAAGACAAAGGAATATGCAACTTCCAAGCCTTTGGAACTTGTACATACATATCTTTTTGGACCAACAAGGACTAAAATATTGCAGGGAGAAAGGTACTTCATGTTACTCATTGATGATTATACAAGAATGACTTGGGTTAATTTCCTAAAAAATAAATCTGGAGCATTTGACAAATTCAAGGCATTCAAATCTCTAGTTGAGAACAAAACATAGATGAAAATCAAGTGTTTAAGGTTAGACAATGGAGGTGAATTCACATCCAATGAGTTTGTTAAATTCTGTGAAGCACATGGAATAAAAAGGCAATATGCAGCAACAAGAACTCCTCAACAAAATGGGGTTGTTGAAAGGAAAAACAAACATGTACAAGGAATTGCTAGAACAATGATAAATGAAGAAAGCCTATTAGATAGTTTTTAGAGAGAAGCAAATTATACATATGTCTATATCCTAAATAGAGGACAGATCAAAACCAACAGTGACAAGACACCTATGAATTATGGAAAGGGCGACCAACATATGTCAAACACTTTAGGATTTTCAGGAGAAAGTGTTACATCAAATGAGACAATGAGTACATAGGAAAATTTGACTCTAGATCAGATGAAGGAATATTTCTTGGATACTCATCAAAAAGCAAAGCCTATAGGTGTTACAATAAAAGGTTGTAGAAGATTGTTGAAAGTATTAATGTCAGAATAGATGAAGAAATGAAGTACACTAAAGAAGAAGAAGATGAAGAAGAAAATGAAGAAGAACACGAGGAAGAAGAACAAGCAAATGAAGAAGAAAAAGAGAAAGAAAAACAAAAAAAATTAAGAAGATGGGACAAAAGAAGATGAACACCAAGATACACAAGCACCATCAATGTTTGTACAAAAGAATCACCCAGAAAATTTAGTTCTTGGTGACAAAATGCTAGAACTCAAACAAGGAGGAAATTGGGAAACAACTATGAGCAGATGAATCTCTCCCTATTGTCTCAAATATAATCTAAATTATTTATAGAAGCTCATAATGATCATCACTGGGTGAATGCTATGGAAGAAGAGTTAAATCAGATTGAGAAAAATGAGAGATGTGAGCTTGGCCCAAGACCCAAGGACAAAAATGTGATCAAAACTAAATGGGTATTCAAGAATAAGTTGAATGAAGATAGAAAAGTAATAAGAAATAAAGCAATATTGGTTTGTAAAGGGTATGCTCAAGTAGAAGGCATTGATTTCGAAGAAACATTTGCACCTACTGAAAGGTTAGAATCCATTAAGACATTTTTTGCATTTGCAAGCTTTAAGAATTTCAGAGTATATCAAATGGATGCCAAGTTAGCATTCATGAATGGAGATTTAGAGGAAGAAGTGTACATAGAACAACCTGAAGGGTTCCTATTGTCAGAAAATGAAGACTATGTTTG
>JASDQU010753661.1:10185-27175 GCA_032191745.1 Picea mariana
ATATTTTCATTTGCAAACATAAAGTGGTTGTTGTGTAAAAGGGACAAATTCTACCTTGTAAATTGAGAGACCAAAACAATAGAAAGTGACCTAATGGAAATGCATTCCCATGCTTCTATACATATCTAAATTTAGTTATCTAAGTTTTGGGGTAAATTTAATAACATTCTAAATCAATATATATCTATGAAGTGCATTTTAAAATGACTAAGGACTTCTACCTTGAACCAATATTCTAGACATTTTCTACAATGGAGAGTAAAACCGTCTCATTGTAAAATGCACTCCTAAGACTCATATGAAATCCAAATTGAGTGGTTCAAATAGTGAAGTTTAGATTTTATCATTTTACATATAGTCATACTTTTGTTGTTCATTTTAAAACCAAAACCCCTCTATTTTTCATAAAGGATAAAATTTTCCTTGTAAATGCAAAAAAATGCATAAAAGGAAGAATACATAAAAAAGCATGAAAAGAAGGGATGATGAGAAATGCATGCCCTAGGAAGAAAAATCCATGTATGGTGTTGTTACTTTACAAGTTACAATTTACAAGACTGTGGATTTTTTGTAAACCCTAAAGAATGCACACTGGGGTGATTTGTGCCCAGAATTTAATAAAGTGTTGAAATATACATAAATCTTTGGCAACTGTGCACACACACACTAACTAAAATGGAAAAATGATTACTAACTACTTGTGTCCATGAGCTCGATGAGGTAGGATCTTGTACAATCACATCACACATAAGATAATTTTTATTTGAATTTCCATTGCGAAGACCTGCATAAATCATCAAAGAATAAAATTTATATGAATGAATAATGATTAAATAAATAAACCTTGTAAATCTAGAGACCAAATATAGTAGGAAGTTCCCTAATGGAAAAACACGCCGATACTTCTATATAGCTTCAAATTTAGTGATCTAAGTATTGGGGTGAATTTCATAACATTCTATATATATATATATATATATATATATATATATCATCCTAAGTGCATTTTCATATGAAAAATGACTTCTACTGGGAACCGAAATTGAAGACTTTTTGTAAAATGAAGGGTAAAACTGTGTTACTATAAAATACATGCCTAGGACTCATATGCCATCCAAATTGAGAGATTAAATTTGTGGATTTTTTAATTTATAATTTTATATATATTTGTACCTTGTGCATTTTCAAACCAAACACCCTCTACTCTGAATAAAGGTTAAAAATTTCCTTGTAAATGTAAAGAAAATGAATAAAGGGAAAAATGCTTAAAAATGCATGAAATTAGGGCATGATGAAAAATGAAAGCCCAATTACTAACACACATGTAACTTGAGTGATTCATGTTTATGAGGGTATCTTAGATAATTTTACACCTATATACATATTTAATTTTGTGTTTGCAAAAATAAAAGTGGTTCTTGTGTAAAAGAGGCAAAATCTACGATTGAAATTGAGAGACCAAAATAGTAGAAAGTGCCCTAATAGAAATGAAAACTCATGCTTCTATATAGCTCCAAAATTAATTATCTAAGTCTTGGGGTGAATTTAATAACATTATGAATCTATCTATATCATACTGAGTGCATTTTCATGTGAAAAAGGACTTCTATATGGAACCCAAATTCTAGACCTTTATTAAAATGGAGGGTAAAACTAGATTACTACAAATGTGAAACATACCCTGTCACCCATAGGCTGGGGTATGCTACCTTCAAGCCCACCCTTGGACTTATTTCTCTTACCGATACCTTTTTAAATTAATAAGGATGCACAAAAGAAAAGATCTAACAAGATGCACAACAATAACCAACAAGCATGCATATTCTAAAGATTTAATTAACTAATAAATAAATACATAACAAAATACATTCATATACAGGTAAATAATACCATAATAGAGAGAACTTATATTTATAAAGAAGACACCAATTGGCTGTAGACCAAGGATGTTCCACCCAACCGTAGACACTATTGTTCCAAATCTCAACAATGGTGTCACCCTTGAGCCAGGGCTATGAATCCACAAGGACGGTTCAAGAGTGTTACTTGGCTTCCCAAACTAGTCAACACTCAATCTCTCATAGGATTTCACAACACTCGCAAAAATCCAAGTACCCAACTCTCTTCTACCTAGCCTGCACCACCCACGAGAATGGACCCCCACCCTTCTTTGCCACACAGTCCCTCAGGAATTCCTTCTCCTTCAAGGGCTCCAATGCAACTGGTCCATAATCTCCATGCTGGAAATATCAAGAATCGAAGCTGTGAATGAAGATGGACACAGTCCAATGCATCTCAAACATGCAGGCCTTAAGTCATGGATGGATTACACTAGTGACCACTATAACCAACAATACCATGGATACTCTTCGGCATTTCATTTCCCTTTCTCCAAGCCAAGACACAGATGAGTAAGGATGAACGAGTGATAGGTAAGAATGGAATGAAAGAACGAGTGAATGAGTGAGTGAACAGATGAACCAGTTAGTATGTGAACGAGTGAATGAGAGAACCTCCCAATAAACCACAACCAGGTTTAAGTATTTCATGGGGAATCAAGAACCTCCTGGCCTCCCCTAGGAAGCTCTAGTAATTGATCCACTCCCTTATAAAAAAGGGCAATTAAAATAGGAAATAAACATTTATCCCCTCAACCCCCTCTCTTGTGGAATCATAGCCCCCTATAACTCTATTCCTTATCCGTCTAGCAGCTAGCGACGTGTTTATTATTAATAATGATAAAAAAATTACATTTATTAGGCACACTAGCTTCTTTTAATTGTTTGGGCCCTTTGGCCTCTTGACAATTAAAAAAATACATTATTTAATACAGGTCTAAAAAATTGGGGTGTTACATCCCCTCCCCTTTATTTTGGCACTGTCCTTAGTGCATATACAAAATATAGATCAAAATCTCAAAATTTATTCAAAAAGTTGCAGGTACTCTGCCTACATGGCAACTTCATGCTTCCAGGTAGCATCTTTAGGACCATAGCAGGTCCACTAAAATTTTACCAGCTCTATAACTTGATGCTGAAGCATATTGATTTTTCTGTCCAATACCCACACTGGCTGAACCTAAAAGTCTCCCTCTGTCTCTACCTAAATCAGATGTCAATCAATAATATGGTTAGGATCATGTACATATTTATTTAGCAAAGAGACATGAAATACATTATGCACATTCATGGAAGTAGGCAATGAAAGCATGTATGCAACTGGCCCTATTCTGTCTAATATTTCAAATGGACCACAAGATATGGCTTCCAACTTTGTACAACTACCCAATTTCAAAGAGTTTTTATTGGGCTTCACTTTCAGAAGTACATGCTCCCCTACTTTAAATTATCTAGCTATCACGTTCTTATCTACATAAACTTTTTGTCTATCCTGAGCTGCCTTTAAATTCCGTTTGATCTTAACCATTTGGTCTTCCATATCCTTGAGCAACTCTGGCCCATGTAACACTCTATCTATTGGGTTGTCCCAACTCACTAGAGTATTTCATTTACTACCATACAAGGCTTCAAATGGGATCATTCTCAATGAAGCTTGATACCCATTATTATATGCAAACTTAACCAAGTTTAAGTAATCTTCCCACTTAGATGGCTTATTCATCACATACATTCTCAACATATCTTCAATTACTCGGTTGACCCTCTCTTTTTTCCCATCTGACCATGGATGGTATGTTGTGCTAAAGTTTAGATTTGTACCAAATCCTTTAAACAAATCCCCTCAAGCAATTCGAGATAAACTTTGTATCTCTGTTCGAGACAATTTTCCTAGGTATCCCATGAAACCTAGAAATCTCCCTCATGTAAACATCTGCAATATTATCTATTGTATACGTTGTTTTTACAAGAACAAAATGAGCAGCCTTTGTTAATCTATCAACCACTACCATGATTGAATCATGTTGTCTTGTTGTCTTGGGTAATTTAGTTATGAAATCAATGGTTATCACTTCCCATTTCTTCTCTTGGATTGGTAATGGCTACAACTAACCCATTGGGTGCCTATGCTCAACCTTTACATTATGACATTCCAGACATCGAGCGATGTAATCAACAACAACCTTTTTCATTCTCGACTAAAAGAATTGGCTTCTTACTGTTGTAATCATTTTCTGGTAACCGGGATGTCCACCATAAGGAACATCATGCATTTACTTCAATACCAATTTCCTCAGTTATTCGGAACTAGGAACATATATTCTATTCTTATTCATAAGTAATCCATCTTCCTTTATCTCATACTCCTTTGTTTTCTATTTTACATATCCTTGTTGTAAGCTTTCCTTTACCTGTAGGTAATGTTGATATGTTACAAGATCATCTAAAATTCTTCTCTTCAAGTCTGACTGATGCATACTGACAACAGTAGCATGCATGATATGCACTCTTATACTAAGTGCATTGACAACTTTATTCTCTTTTCCTTTGATATGCTTGATATCGAGGTAATATTCACGTAAAAATTCCATCCCTTTTGTTTTCCTAGCATTCAAGGTTCATTGTTAAAATAGATACTTCATGCCAATGTGGTATGTCCTTAATTCAAATCTCTTCCCCATGAGATAACTCCTCCACATCTTCAAGGCATGGACAATCGAAACAATATCCAAGTCATGCGTGGCATAGGTCCTCTCATGTCCTTAAGATTCCTGGACTCATAACCAATGGAATTTCCATTTTGCGTGAGGACTCCCCCAAGTCCTTCCTTACATGCATCTATACATACCACAAAATTTTCATTTGGGTCAACAATCTTTAAGACATGTGAACTAGTAAGTAATTCCTTCAATAGATTAAAATTGTCTTCACACTTAGGTGTCCATTCAAATTTAGTTCCCTTCTTTTGTAAATAAGTGATGGGATGAGAATCTTAGAGAACCCTACTATGAACCTTTGGTAGTAACCAACTAATCCCATAAAAGATCTGGCTTGTGACACATTTCTAGTTGTTGGCCATCCTCTAATGGATCCAATATTCTCTGGGTATACTACTATGTCCTTCTCTGAAATAATGTGTCCCAAGTAATGGATATTCTTTTTATAAAAATAACACTTACTCTGCTTGGCATACAACTGATGTTCTCTCAGCACTTGTAATACCAGTCTTAAGTGATTTTCATGCTCCTCTTCTGACTTGGAATAGACAAGAATGTCATCCAAGAATACTATGACAGGCATATCCAAATAATTTATGAATATTCCATTCATTAAGCACATAAAGACAATTGGAGCATTGGTTAGTCCAAATGGCACCACTACAAATTCATAATGCCCATACCTAGTCCTAAAGGTTGTCTTATGAATGTCTTCTTCCTTGATTCTTACCTGATGGTATCCTGACCTTAGGTCAATCTTTGAAAACATATTTTCTCCTCTTAGCTGATCAAAGAGGTCATCAATTCTGGGTAGAGGATACTTGTTCTTTATAGTATACTTATTCATTTGTCGAAATTCAATACACAGCCTCAAGGTTCCATCCTTCTTTTTGAAAAAAAGTACTGGTTCTCCACAAGGTGAAACACTTGGACGTATGTACCATTTCTTCAACAATTCCTCCAACTGCATTTTTAATTCTTTTAACTCTGGTGTGCTCATTCTGTAAGGTGTTTTTGAGACCGGGGAAGCTCTTGGCACTAAATCAATTGAGAAATCTATCTCCCTTCTTGGTGGAAGCCATGGTATTTCTTGGAATACATCTTCAAATTCCTGTAGTACTGATAAATTTGCAAGACTTGCCCCCCTTGTAATTTATGGCTCTTCCACATGAGTTGCATACAATTGACATCCTTTTCTAAAACATCTCTTCAACTGTAAGGCTGAAATATCCCTTATAGAGATGGGTCTTGGAACTCCTTTCACAGTGCTATGTTTTCCATCTCCATCAAGACAGGTAAATGTCTTTCTATGAAAATATAGGATAACATGATTCTTGTCCAACCAAACCATTCCAATTAGAATATCATAAGACCCCAAGGGTATGATATTCAGATCAACACTAGTATTTACACCATTAAGAATTATGGAACAACTTATGACCATATCATGGATTCTCCTTTTGGTTCCAGTGGATAACAGAACCAAACTTGATTTTCCAAGATTACTTTTCTCCAAATGTAATCTATCCACTATTTTAGGATCAATGTAACAATGACTTGCTCCCGGATCAATTAAAATAACAAAAGGTTGATTTATGATCTTACCTTCCACCTCGATCATATTGGAATGGTATTCCTCTTGTCGATCATCTAAGGCTGCATAAATCCTTCCCATATCTTTGACTGTTGTAGCCTCTTGGACGTTGTGCATAGTCTTTACTCTGTCCTTTCTGTGTGGGAAATCCTTGTACATGTGATATTCTTTTCATCCCCAACATTGGATTGGTGGTCTTCCCCTTTTTTACAAGAACTCTTCTTTCTTGGATTCACCCTTAGAATACTGATCTTGATGATTTCTATTAGGATCATTCCTATTGAAGGGAGGTTTGAATCCTTTCCTCCTCTGATCAAACTTCTCCTCCTTCTTATCCTTCCAAGATTTCTGCACAGATTCTCCTCCTTGGCCTTGCTCATACAAGTATTTATCCTTTCTAATGGCCTTAGTCAAGGTATTGGGTTCATCATACCTAATATTTTCTTTATAAAAGGCCGATAGTGCACTTAGAAATCTCTCTATTTTTACCTTCTCATCATTAATGAACCCGACATAGTTTAACAACCCCAATAACTTCTTCTCACAATCTTCCATAGTCATGCTTCCCACCCTGAGTTCAAAGAAATCCTGCATTTTATTTTCATATAAATGCTCTGAGAGGTACTCTTTCTGTAAGTACTTCTTGAACTGGTTCCAAGTGATCCTCTTCTCATTAATATGTTCAACTTTCTTCAGTTGATCCCACCACATTGCAACTTTCTCGTGTAAATGGTAGGTGGAAATGTTGGCTTCTAGGTTTGATGAATAGTTATGAAATTGAAAATATCTTCTGAGTCCAAGCAACCATGCTTCAACATCATCTTCCCTTTATTTTTCAACATCAAAGGAGGGTGGCTTAAGGTTCCTCAACTCTCCTTGCAAACTATCTACTTCCCATCTCCTTCTTTGGTACCTAACGGGAGACACCTATAGACTGCTTACGAAATCTTCTTATGCATCAAAATTTATTGTTGAGTAAGGAGGTGAGTGGTGTCTATGAGTTCTACTATCACTTCTTGAATAACCAGCTCTTCCATGATCATCTCTCCTTTCATGAAACCTTCCTTCTTCCCCTTGCTCGGAGTCATTCCTTGTTTTCCCATGCAATTGGTTTAAGATCTGCAACACTCAAGAATTTATCTGACTTTTCTCTCTCATCAACCTCTCATTGTATTATTTGTATCTTTTCACTTCTATTTTCAGGATTCTTACAACTTCTATTAATGTTTCTTTCTCTCCTCTTCCCTTGCATCCATTGGACTCCGTCTCTGCATTACCAACTCTGGTATTCTGGCCTTCAACCTCTCTATCATGGTTAGAGTCTCCCTCACCTTCTTCCATCTCTCGAATCTCCATTCTGATATGATATGTTTAAATATATTAATTCTACAAAATGTGCAAGTGACCATTTGGTTATAATTATGCATATAAAGAAAATTTTCAAACAATGCTATAGGTCCTTTTTTCTTCTTAGTTCATGAAGAATATATCATCATTCTTTGCAAAATAATAGTGTCCTGTCATCCTTGGCTAATACAGAATTTCATTCTGCGCATGGGGCTGGTGTCGGGACCAAGTCCTACAGACTTCGGTCTTCGTCTGTTCTCTGTTGTCAACTCTTGTTTCCTTCGAGAGTTATCCTTTGCTGAAATATCCATTAGCTCCAACACAAGGATAGGACGATCAAGATTTAATCTCCCGTCAAATGGATGACCCTGCCCCCATATGGAGGCTTCACGAGATCAACGGTCTGTGACTTAATCAAATGTTGGGACGGATGGTCCTCTATTAATTCAATACTCTGGGGGTCTAGGAAATTCAGTTCTCTCATTGCTCAACTCTCTTAGAGTGAAAATTCTTTGAAGTGCTTACCCTATCCTTCCACTTCTTTATCCAATGGTTGAGAAAGGTCCCGAAGGGATCCTAAATCGACAGTCTATGTGCCTTCGTGACTTCAATATTCAACACTTTTCACTTTTAGATACTTGAAAATCCCTAGAGTGCCAGGTCTCCAAACTACAAGATCTATTGCCACATGTCTTCTAGGAGCAACAGTCAATATGTACTCCGACCTTCGGGCCTTTGGGAGTTTCCATAGTGGCACACTCCGATTCTCCCAAACTTTGAATTCCCTAGCTGAGCAATCTGCTAACATAGGTATTCCTTAATGGACCGTCCAGATTAACTCTAGACTTCAGGCTTTGGGAGATTTTCCTGCATGCAACACGAGGGCTCACTTCTCTCAGAGTTTCGATCCTTTGAACCACCACGAGATATATGACTCACATTTATTCTCGTACATATGTGACGATTGAGAATTAAACCTACTCAACATTTTTCTTCACCTTCTTCGGATGACCCTTGTTCACCTACCCTCTGATCCAACGATCCTGGATCTTTCTTGATCCCATAGTGGTGATCACTCCCGAATTCGAAAAGGATGGTCATGATCCTTTGATCCCTTACAAAGGATCTCTGGCGTTCTTGCTCCTGTGTAGACTCCGCAACACCATTCCTCCTGATCTTTTCAAATTGAAGGTCGAAATTCAATCTTAACCACGAGACTGTGACCAACAAACCCGACCCATACCGGCCCGGTGTTTTAACCACAAGATCTAATACCAATTTGTAACATACCCTGCCACCCATAGGTTGGGGTATGCTACCTTCAAGCCCACCCTTGGAATTCTTTCCCTTACCGATACGTTTTTAAATTAATAAGGATGTAAAAAATAAAATATCTAATGACATGCACAACAATAACCAGAAATCATGCATATTCTAAAGATTTAATTAAACGATAAATAAATACACAATGGAATACATTCATATACAGGTAAATAATACCATAAAAGAGAGCACTTATCTTTATAAAGAATACACGAACTGGTTGCCGACCAAGGATGTTCCACCCAACTGTAGACACTACTGTTCCAAATATCAACAACAGTGTCACCCCCGAGCTAGGTCTATGAATCCACAAGGATGGTTTGAGAGTTTTACTTGGCTTTCCAAACTAGTCAGCACTCAAGCTCTCATAGGTTTTCCCAACACTCACAGCAATCCGAGTACCCATCTCTCTTCTACCTAGCCTACACCACCCAAGAGAATGGACCTCCACCCTTCTCTGCCACGCAGTCCCTCAGGAAATCCTTCTCCTTCTATGGCTCCAACACAATTGGTCTAGAATATCCATGCTATAAATCTCAGGACTTGCAGCTATGAATGAAGATGGACACATGCCAACGCATCTCAGACATGCAGGCCTCAAGTCATGGCTAGATTATACTAGTGACCACTACAAGCAACAATACCATGGCTAATATTCGCCAGTTCATTTCCCTTTACCCAAGCCAAGACACAGATGAGGAATCATGAATGAGTGATAGGTAAGAATGGAATGAAATAACGAGTGAATGAGTGAGTGAACAAATGAACCAATTAGCAAGTGAACAAGTGAATGAGTGAACCCCCCAACAGACCAGGGGTGGGTTTAAGTATTTCATGGGGAATCAATAACATCCTGGCCTCCCCCAGGAAGCTCATGTAACTGATCCACTCCCTTAGACAAAAGGGTAAATACAATAGGAAATAAAAATTTAGCCCCTCAATCCCCCTCTCTTGTGGAATCATAGCCGCCTATAACTCTAGTCCTTGTCCGTCTTGCAGCTAATTATGTGTTTATTATTAATAATGATCAAAACATCACATTTCTTAGGCACACTAGCCTCTTTTAATTGTTTGGGCCCTCTGGCCTCTTGAAAATTAATAAAATACAATATTTAATACAGGGCTCAAAACCTGGGGTGTTACAAAATGCATGCCTAGGACTCATATGATCTCCAAATTCAGTGAGTTATGGATTTTGTATTTTATTATTTTACATCTATTCATACCTTTAGTTATGCATTTTCAAACCAAAAACCCTCTACTATGCATAAATTTTAAAAACTCTTTTGTTAATGCAAAAAAAATGCATAAAGGGAAAAATGCTTAAAAATGCATGAAACTAGGGCATGATGAAAATGCATGCCCATGTCTTTACACATATGCAATTTGAGTGATTCAATATTTTGAGGGCGTGTTAGATAATTTTACACTTGTATATATATTAAGATTTTCATTTACAAACATAAAATTGGTTGTTGTGTAAAAGAGATAAATTCTAACTTGTAAATTGAGAGACCAAAATAGTAGAGGGTGACATAATGGAAATGCATGCCCATGATTCTATATAGATCAAAATTTAGTGATCTAATATTTGGGGTGAATTTAAGAAAATTTCAAATCTATATATTGTTACACATGAAATTTGCACACCTAGGTACCTCACCCTAAGTGGCGTAAGTGTCATATAAGTGTCTCATACACTTTGACACCATGGAATAACCTATGTCACAATCCCTATTCAATGTGGAGGAGAGATATATTACATGAAGGCCAAAATATCAAGTGCACATGAATTATTATTAATATTCATGAAAAAGAAAGTAATTAATTGTGAGAATCAACCTCACATTTGGTTTCCTATTTTTTAGGGATGGTGAAGGATCTCATGGATGGTTGAAATATTTCCTCCTTAAAATCCTTGAGAGATATTTCCTCCCTAAAATCCTTAAGAAATATTTCCTCAAAATCCTTGAGAGATATTTCCTCCCTAAAATCCTTAAGAAATATTTCCTCAAAATCCTTGAGAGATATTTCCTCCCTAAAATCCTTAAGAAATATTTTCTCCCTAAATATCTTATAGATCCCTTTTTTAGTGGATCTAATGAGAGATCCTCTCCATGGTGGTTAAGCCTCCAAATACTATATAATGAGGGCTTTCCATGGACTAGTAGGGATGAAAGAGTTTAGAGATGCCAAACTTATGATCTCATGAGAAGTGGAGACTTTAGGATATCAAACATATGATTTGGAAGCTTTGTGCAAGGGTTGGATGAGGAGGACTTGGAGAAGCTATTATGACTTCATCAATGGCTTGTAAGTATCTCTTTTGAGTTCTCATTAATGCATGTGCTTGGCATGTTTCCTTCAATATTGTGTACATTTGCATGAGCTTGTCTTTTGGATAAATATAGCTTTAAACCAATCATGGTAGAGTAAGAAGTATGCTTTATCTTCATTGTTTATTGGATTGCAGGACTCGTTGAAGGACTTGGAGATCAAGCTCAACTTGGAATGAGCGAGGACAAATCTCGTAAAAAGGTACTCATACTTTCTTCCTCTTACCTATTGACTAGTTTAGCTATGTTTAAAGGAAAGCCAGTGTTCAAAGGTATCACTTTTCTGTCTAGGTCATAGGGGTCTAAGATCCAAGAGGGAATTCACCTGTCTGCAGGCATACCTATGCTCGGAATACGATCTGAATCAAATCATGGACACCGATCAATGCACTACGAATCCATGAAAAATATTGACTAAGGATATGGTCACCAAAGATACAATGTGGATCCATACCTCCATGACATGAACTAATCGTAGCCACAAAAAATACACAGTGGAGCTACGAGATGAAAAAACATAGCCACAGACCAATACAAAGTGGATCTATGTGATAGTATATAAATAAATATGCTCAAATGATCTCCTTTTGCATCATGGGTAAATTAGATATCAGAGTGAACACTCAACCCGGGGTCTTCTTACCAACCCTGATGTGGTACAAATCTAGCCATGGGAATAGATGTTTTGATGTCGAACATGGTAGAAACCACTTGATTACCGGTCATTAAGGTAAATCGTTAACAAGTGAGAGAGAAATCATCAGTGATATCAATGAATCCAAAGGTACCCTAGTACATTCCAACGAATTTGAATAAATGAAATGAAGTCGAACATTCGTGGAGTCATCCGATCAGAGGTCAATGGTGTAAACCCACTGTGGAGATCAACTTGGACTGAGTGAGGATAAACTTTGTAAAAATGTACTCATACTTTATTCCCCTTCTCTATTGACTAGTTTAGCTATGTTTAAAGGAAAGCCAATGTTCAAATATAACACTTTTATGTCTAGGAAATAGGGGTCTAATATCCAAGAGGGAATTCACCTATCCGCAGGGGAATTTCTATTGTAGGAAAATTCCCCTGCAGACAGGTGAATTCCCTCTTGGATATTAGACCCCTATGACCTAGACATAAAAGTGCTATATTTGAACACTACTTTCCTTTAAACATAGCTAAACTAGTCAATAGAGAAGAGGAATAAAGTATGAGTACATTTTTACGAAGTTTATCCTCGCTCAGTCCAAGTTGAGCTTGATCTCCAAGTCCTTCAATGAATCCTGCAATCCAATAAACAAGGAAGACAAAGAATACTTCCTATTCTACCATGATTAGCTTAAATCTAGATTTATCCAAAAGACAAGCTCATGCAAATGTACACAATCTTGAAGGAAACATGACAAGCACATGTATTAATGAGAACTCAAAAGAAATACTTACAAATCATTGATGAAGTCGCAACAACTTCTCCAAGTGCTCCTCATCCAGCCCTTGCACAAAGCTTTGAAATCATATGTTTGATATCCTAAAGTCTCCACTTCTCATGAGATCATAAGTTTGGTATCTCTAAAATATTTCATCCCTACTCCTCCATGGAAATCCCTCATTATATAGGATTCAGAGGCTTAACCACCATAGAGAGGATCTCTCATCAGATCTAGTAAAAAAGGGATCTCTAAGATATCTAGAGAGAAACCATTTCTTAAGGATTTTAGGGAGGAAATATCTCTCAAGGATTTTAAGGAGGAAATATTTCAACCATCCATGAGATCCTCCACCTTCCCTAAAAAATAGGAAACCAAATGTGAGGTGGATTCTCACGCTTAATTACTTTATTTTTCATGAATATTAATAATAATTCATGTGCACTTGATATTTTGGTATTCATGTAATATATCTCTCCTCCACATTGACTAGGGATTGTGACATAGGTTATTCCATGGTGTCAAAGTGTATGAGACAATTATATGACACTTATGACACTTAGGGTGAGGTACCTAGGTGTGAAAATTTCATGTGTAATAGAATGCCCCCTAAAGTGTGAGGTCAGAAGAGATAATGATGGCTGAAACACTTTACAAATCTTTAATGCAAGCATGTGGAGTTAGAGAACCTAGAAGAAGCTTCAAAGAACCATCAAACAATATTAATATATGTTCCATTTTCGAGGTAGGCATACCTATGCTCGGAATATTATATGACTCAAAGCATGGCCGCCGATCAATACACTGCAGATCCATGAAAAATATTGACTAAGGATATGGCCACCAAAGATACAATGGGGATCCATACCTCCATGACATGAATTGATTGTAGCCATGAAAAATACACAATGGAGCTACGATATGAAAAAACATAGCCATGGACCAATACAAAGTGGATCTATGTGAAAGTATATAAATCAATATGCTCAAATGATCTCCTTTTGAAGCCTCAGTAAATTAGATATCAGAGTGAAGACTCAACCCAAGGTATTCTTACCTACCCCGATGTGGTACAAATATAGCCATGTGAATAGATGTTTTTATGTCGAACATGGTAGAAACTACTTGATTACCGGTCATTGAGGTAAACCGTTAACAAGTGTGATGGAAATCACCGGTGATATCAATGAATCCCAAGATACCCTAGTACATTCCAACAAATGTGAATAAATGAAATGAGTTCAAACATTCATGGAATCATTCAATCAAAGGTCAATGATGTAAACCCACTGTCAAAAAAGAGGAGGCCTACCATTGAGGCATGTTGGTCCCAAGGTACTAACTGGTTTCTAAGTCTAATTCCTAGATGATGTGTTGAATTCGACATGAAACAACTTGTTGAAGGAGGGCCTTTATGTACCCCCCATCAACAACACGAAACTGACATAGAGATGTAAGGTGGTGAATCAAATGAGTATGGAATGACACGAGTAATGAAAATTGCTAATATTGCATATGGATGGTTTGAAGTGAAACTTCCCTTGAACATGATAAGGCACAACAACTGACTTGAAAGAATTGAATCGATGATTACCAAAATGTAATGTGACGACAATAAGAGAACTCTTCAACTGGACAAAAAAGTATGGAGACACATGGAATTCGTATGACTTAGAGATAAGAGGATTAACCAACTGTAAGACAAGATGCAAACAGGTGCCATGCTCAAGGGTGACAAAAACTTCCATAAAGGATTCTAAAAAAAATTGACCCACTTCCTTCAATTCCCCCCCCCACCCAGATAGATGAATACCTCTTTTTAATTTAACGAGCTCGAGGAGGATAACACATGATTGATATAACTCACCTTCGGAAAGTTCATCTTCCTTTGTTTAATGAACTATAAGAAGTAAGGGTTCATTCCCATATGGGTCGTTCAATGTGTAATTGTTTAACGAGTCCAGAGAAGGAAAATGCAATGGTTTTTCAAGTTTAGAGAGTCTGAAAAGAACTAAAAGGCAACTCCAGGTTTGTCCTTTTTTATAATTTTAGTCTCGTGAGGCCGAAAAAGAGATAAACTACCACTCGAAAGATGCCCTTTCAAACCTTTTAACGAGTGTGAAAGGAAGCAAGATCACTCGACAATCTTTTCATGTTTAGAGAGTCTAAAAAGAGTTTAAAGGAGAATCCAAGGGGTTCCTTTTTCATATAACCTTTACGAGTCTGAAAAGCAATAAAAGTCTACTTGGTTACATTCTCATGTTTTTTTTAGCATGAGAAAGAACAAAGAATAAGCTCGGAATTGGTTTCATTTTTACACAAGCTTGAAACAAAATTAAACTATGCTTGTAAATTCCTAACATAATATCCAAAGGTTTGGATACCCATCGATAGTTGGTACTCTACCCCCCCAGCTTGAGAAGCTAGCGTCGTAACTCCATAATGATAATCAAAGGATGGAGACATGCCCCCACAAGCTTCAATTCATTCCCCAACTTTGAGGTTGTCACCAATTTCTCTACTAGATGGAGAAAAAGGATAAGGGTGGATGAAAGGAAGGTTCAAATACGAGACCTAAAGAAAGAATCGACTTGGTATGAGAGGTGACTGTTTCATTTTTTAACGAGCTTGACATAGGAATTTAACTATTCTCAGGGCTCCAAGTTCAATCCCTAGATTTCTGTTTAATTTTTTAACGAGCTTGATACATAGAGGAAAAACTATGCTCATGAACTTTGTTTCATTTTTTAACAAGCTTGCTACAGAGAAGAGAAACTATGCTCCAGGCTCCGGGTTCAATCCCCAGATTTATGTTTCATTTTTTAACGATCTTGCTACAAAGAGGAAAACCTATGCTCGTTGTTATCACATAAAATTTTCAAATCCTTTGGGGTTTGTGTTCTATACCTAAGTTTGTATCTTTTCCTGTCTATCCTCCTTTTTCACATCAATTCTTAAGTTTTTCCCTTTCGGCTTGTAGTTCGCTCTACATCTACCCTCGATCGTTTGAGTGAAATTTTGTTGTGTGTTTTCCTACCTGATAAATATCGGCTCTAAGCTTTCTTGTTTTATCTAAGCTGATCACTTCTCTGTTTAACTCTGTCACTGATCATTTTTTTTCCCGAGCCCTCAGTCAGTCATCCAGGTAATTGTTCATAGAAAACACAGCCATAAGCACAAGCGCAACACTTAGAGCAAGCTGGTATGGACTTAAATAAAGAAAAAGGAATTTTTAACCTTTCAATGATGAAGATCTAATCAGGATTATCGATTGATGGCTCGCGTTCTTTCAGAAGGTCAAAGTTGCGTGAAGGTTAGCACCAGAGCGAGCCCGAAATCAAAGGTCGAGCACATATTAAATCTGGGCCGTGGATCTCTTGGGAGAGATCAACGGTGGAAAATTATCACAGGAATCAGGAGTTAGAAATGTTGTTAAAGTTTTGCGTCGAGGATCCGAACTCCTGAGACCCAAAATCAACATGAGTCATTGATATTGAAGGGGATAGGTGTCAGTTGATCCAAGTATTTGGCAAAATAAGCTTCAGGAGAATTTAAGTGAGGAATGCACGAAAGTCCAGATGTGTCGATTGCCAATGTGCCTATGTGTTGATATGCCAAAGGCACAAAACACGAGATTCATGGGGGCCATCCAATCCAACGGGGACAAGTGGCAATCGATTAAGAAATGTCTCAGAACTAGGTTTTGGGGGTTTTGATTTGAGCTACAAGAAAATGTTGCGAATCACAAAATCAAAAAATTAATCTGGGCTATCCAAACCAGAGGAGCATGTGGCTCCTGATCAGAGATTTCATGGTTTCGTGGATTGGGATTTCTGAAGTCTAAAATCCTGAAACGCCTTTGGAGATAGGTGCTAGGTCATGACCCATGGTCATGCGAAAGTAAGGTTTAGTAGAAGCATCCGACCCCTAGTCGGGTATAGAGGAATATTTCAAAGTCCAGAGGAAACATCGCAGCCATTGGTTGAGAAGCAGATCCGACCATCGGTCAGATAAGTAATTTCACCGATTCTGATATCGGGAAATCTGAAGGTGAACCATATGAAAACCCCCGAAACTCAAAATTCTGGGATGTCATTAGCACAAGGTCATGGCCCTGGGTTACATTGAGGAGGGTCCAGAGGAAAGGAGGCTAGCTTCCAAGCCTTGGAGAGAATCCATGTGGTCGTACCCTGAGCATTTCGTCTCGACCACTCTCCGGGGAAAAGCAGTTAATGTAAATTGAGAAGGTGATTGAAACCTCGGCTCAATCCATAAATGGAAAGCATGGAGGTTCTAGAGCGGTCAACCTGTGGTACCCCTGTGGACGAATTTCCCTGCCAAAGACATACTAAT
>JASDQU010753662.1:0-21300 GCA_032191745.1 Picea mariana
ATAGGAGAACTATCATATTTTCTTGGCTTACAAGTAAAACAGAGTTCTACAGGAATATTTATCTCTCAAGAAAAATATTTGAAAGAGATGTTAAAGAAATTTCAGATGGAGGATTCCTCTCCTGTTAGTACACCTATGGTGGTTGGTTGCAAGCTGAGTAAAGATGATATCTCACTTGATGTTGATCAAAGGTCATATCGCTCTATGATAGGAAGTCTTCTGTACATCACAACATCGCGATCTAATATAATGCAATCAGTTGGAATGGTAGGTCGTTATCAGTCAGCACCTAAACAAAGTCATTTGGTAGCTGTCACAAGGATATTCAAATACTTGAAAGGAACAATGACTTATGGTTTGTGGTATCCCATAAATCAGAATTTTCAGTTAACTGCTTATTCAGATGAAGATTGGGAAAACTGTGTTGATGAGAGAAAAAGCACCAGTGGAGGAGCATTCTTTCTGGGTGACTCATTAGTAGCATGGCTTAGTAAAAAGAAAGGATCCATTTCATTATCAACTACAGAGGCATAATACATTGCTGCACACAAATTTTATGGATGATAGAAACTCTTGCAGATTTGAAGGTAACTTACACTGATCCCATTCCAATTCATTGTGATAACACCAGTGCCATTAGTGTCTCCAAGAATCATGTTCTTCATTCCAAGACTAAGCCTATTCCAGTAAAGTACCATTTTCTCAGAGAACAAGTTACAAACATAATTGTTCTGCTGAATTATATTCCTTCCACAGAACATATTGCTGATATCTTTACTAAACCGTTAGCAATGACCCCTTTTGAATATCTTCGTCAAAATTTGGGGGTTATAATTTCTTGTGTCTAATCTGTTCACCTGGTCAAGGGGAGTACTTATTGAATATCTGGTGTATTTTCAAGATGCTCATAGTTGATAGGGGGAGTATGTACTGCAATAGCTCAGAGGGAGCATGTTTCTTCTTTGACATTGATGTCAAAGGGGGAGAAAATAATCCAGGAGGAGAGTCCGAATGCATGTGGGTGCTTGTGTTGCCATCAATGATAAAGGGGGATATTGTTGGCAAATATTTAACATATAGTGAATGCTTGTCATTGATGGCATGTACAACAATGAGGATGGCATGAGTACAAAAAGTATGTAATAGATGGACATTATTAGAAGACACTACAGAGAAGATTCGTATAAGCTTAGAAGAGATAGTGCAGAGGATTGTTGGCAAGAATAGCGATGGCAAAGATCAGCATGATCAATAGCGCAGTGATAATGTGGGAGAAGAAGCAACAGTGATTGTTGGATCAACAATTCAGAGTTCTCGATGAGTGTCAGATCTCAATGTAGACAAGAAGAGTGCGCAGATATGGAGGATAGATCTCGGGCGTTAGATCCGAGCGCGAGGATCGACCATCATAGGATCTAGGAGAATATGCACGATCTTTAAAAATGCAAGGTGAAGTGAGTTCGCAAAATCTTGAAATCATGATGTAGACACAATGAAGAGTTGCGAAATCACGAAAAGATCCTAACCGTCAATACACCAAAAGACGTGGACCGTTGATCTAAGCTCCATTTCGGAGTTTCGCCTATTGTGACTTGGAGTGATAAGAACCTCCATTGAAGGAATCGCGAGATACGAATTCACAATGAGATCTGGACCGTAGATTCATTGAGATCGTGGACCATTGATCTAAGCTCCATTTCGAAGTTTCACCTATCGCAACTTGGAGTGACAAGAACCTCCATCGAAGGAATTGCGAGATGCGAATTCACGATGAGATCTGGATCGTAGATTCATCGAGATTGTGGACCTTTGATCTCAGCTCCATCTCAGAGTTTTGCGAATCGCGACTTGGAGAGGCAAGAAACAATACCACATGAATGCCGAAATCACGATTTAATTGCAGTCGTTAGATCAAGGTGTGATCTGGACTGTTGATCCGATTGCATTTCAGAGTTTCGCGAATCGCGACTTGGAGAGGCAAGAAACATAACCACAAGAATGCCGAAATCGCGATATGATCTGAGCCATTGAATTAAGATCAGATCTGGACTGTCGAATCATAGGACAAGTCAATGACTTGGAGTCAACGGAGCATGGTGTGGAAACTTGCGAGATGAGAGATTGCGATAAGATCTGGACCATCGGAGCTATGGAGATTTCAACCATCGATCAGACTCAATGAAGTTTATAAACTTGCAAAATATGAAGCACCTTTTGGCACAACCTATGGTCACCGCCGGTGGTCACAAGAAGGGAAGGAGTCAGTTCAGATAAGCTCCATTTCAGAGTTTTGGGGATCGTGACTTGGAGATTCGAGATGCCTCGTCTCCAGATTCACGAAATGCGAATTCACGAAAAGCACTTTATGCATAAGCTCTTGGTCATGGCCATGGTCATATAGAGGAAGGAGCTAGCGCAGAAAAGCTCTGTATCAAAGTTTCAGAGATCGCGACATGAAGTGTCGAGACACTTGGCCACAAGAATGCCAAAATGATGAAACCCGATTTAAAGGAAAGATTAATAAAGTTCATCCAATGGTGCAGATAAAATTGAATATGATCAGAGGGCTACTGTTCTCTCTCATAGTTAATTCATCAGTAACGAATTAGTTAGCAAAACTGATTCATGATTCCTGATCGGTTGGCGTTTCAGTTGCTTAGAAGATTTTTATTTTGGCTCAGAAGATTCGAAGTGTAACTGCTGTGGGTGTGGTGCATAAAAGAAAATAGATATAGACTGTGCGGTGTTGGTTGTTCTGGACGAAAAATGAATTAAACTGTAAGAAAGGGAAAATCACAGGATGCGCAGTGTGAGACTGAAAATATGCACAGTGTGAGATTGAAAATATGCGCAGTCTGAGATAAAACTCAGAGAAGAGTAACAGATGAGTAAAAAAATTGAAGCAGAGAAGAATGAAAAAACAAGTTGAAGCAGAGCAGAATTGCAGAAGAGACAAAGGAAGAGAAGAATTGCATAACAGTTAGAAGAATCCCAGATTTACAGAACAAAGAAGAAGTGGTAAGAATTGATTTATCTGTGTAGATTGGTTGTTTAATTATTCATTTATATTCCAAGGTGGTTGGGAGGTGCTAGGGAGGACTGTTGTCATCATAGGTTCAAGTGGGAGCTTGAACACAAGGAGTTGTAGCTTCCATCTAGTTGTAGCCAGAGAAACCAGGGTGGCAGGGTGGTGCAANGCTGGAACATTAGGGGAGTTGGTGCTTCCTTCTAGTGGGTGCTAGAGAAACAAGAGAGTCGGTGCTCTCAAACAAGTTGGAGCTTGTAAAACAGAGGTAGCAACCTCACATTGAGTTGGTGCTCAATTATAGATGATGTACAAAACTTAAAAGACTTCCTATCATTTTGAATAAGAAGAGGTTTTCTCCCTTTATGGGTTTCCTTGTGAAAATCTGTCTCTGTGTATACCTTATGTGTGACTGATACTCATTACTTTTATTGTCCATATGCTGTATAATGTTGATGATCACTTGAAGAAAGATTAAGAATGTATTAATAGACTTAAAAGCATAATAACAACCGATTCACCCCCCCCACTCTCAGTTGTCTTAGTAATTTCAACACAACATACATACCCATAGAAGGTTTATATGGTCATGTGATTTCAACCTCGAAAAATTCCCATCTACAATGAAGCAACATTGTAGAGTCAACCCATATAAAGAAGGCACCTTCACACCCAATATAACATTCTTTTCCATAGAAATATCATCTTTCTTTAGAATCCATGGAACATCACCTTCTTTAAAATACCAAGAGGGACCAACCTCTCCTCTAGTTTCGTTTCTTGGCCAATGTATATTTTTAGTATTCGAAGCAATAAGATCTCTCATGACGACCATTGTGTCACTTTTATTCTATGATATGTGCCTCCAGAAAGAAGATGATTTTTTTTTTTTAAATATATGCATGTGATTTAGTAAGTGGCCAATCTTAAGATGCTCCCAATATGAAATCTTATAAAATAAAAATTTCCTTTTCATCCCAATGGACATTTTCTCAACATAGCTATCAAAAAATTCACGATCATCGAACATAGGTTCCCCATTTGTATCAAACAATTCTGCCATTTCCTTGTGCTTCTTTGTGTCATATGCTCTATTCCAATTTTTCGGTGTCATTATTTCATGTCTCCAGGTTCTCTCTAGTTTACCATTGAAAACCGATGCATCTCTTCTATAAGCATGGTCTTTCGGAAGGAATACCCTCGAACAATCGTATACTGAATTTCATAGGTCATTGGACCACCTAGCCTTTATAGAAGGTCCACAAAATTTACATGAATGATACCCTTTTGTTATGGTACCTGCGATGTTAATGTATGCATAGCATGTTAGTGTCAAAAAAATAGTTGCACCAAATGAAGTATGCCAAATAAAATTATAAATATAAACAAATCGATGAACATGATTACCAGAGCAAACTCCTAGTGCTGGATAATCGTGTGTGGTGTAAGCACATATGCCATACAGTGTAAAAGACCTATCCATTGGGATGGGTCTTGATACATCATATACATGTATCCCTTCCCATAATTTCTTAAATTCACAATCAGTGGTTGGAGGTAGACATCCATTCTCTTCACTTGTCTTCTACTTGGGACTATAAGAGCCAACATAAGATGTTCATTCTTCATGGACAACCATGGGGGGATACTGTTAGTGATCACTACCATTGACAAAACAAAATAGTTGGTGTTTTGGAGGGAATACGGGTTAACTTCATCCACAACTATGCTCAATCAAAGGCTCCATAATTCATGCTTGAATTTATTGGGCCATGTATCCTCTATATGCTTCATGGTAATTGAATCTGTTGGGATTGACATAACTCCCAACTCACTTCTATGTGAGGCATGCCACCCCTGCAACATGGATAATTGTTTTCAATGAAACAACGTTTGAATCCTTGGAATTATAGGCATGTGACTCAATATATTATGAGGAGGGCCATGTGCCTTACTCTTGTTTTTTGATTTATGGTACCTATCATTCCCACATTCTAGACATATGTCTTTGTCTGCATATTCATTTATGTATAGAATACAATCATTTAGACAAGCATGGTATGATATGTACTAAACACCCACCATTTTCATCATTTGCTTTGCCTCTGCGCAACTATCAGGAAAACAATTATCACTCAGAAGTACCTTATTTTTGAATAACCTACAATTAGTTGGAAATAGAAATTTACACTATCATTAAGCATGAATAAAATAAACCCTTTTCTTCCTTCATTTTGTGACAATATTCCTTAAAAATTTAGGGGACTTAATGGTTGGTTACCTCAAAAGGGTCGTGAAACACGCGTCTAACATACCATACATTGATTTCAAGTTGTACAGTAACATTGTTGTCCCTAGTTGGGTATACCTTGCAGACTCCTGTACTATACCAAATAGAGGGGTGATGGAAGAAGATTTCAGGTTTTCGTAGAAGGTATCTATGACATTAGTGTCATCCCTTAGTTCATTTTTATGGAATGCATTTAGTAAAATTCCCTCCATGGATTGGGTATCCCACAATAAATTACCATACCAATATCTATATCATTACCTTCATCCTCAACATGTGGAGAACTAGTGTTACTATCGAGGTTCTGAATTGGTGATTTAGGACATAGTGGGAATTGAATAGGTGGTTGTTTCGACCATTCTCAATTTGCTTTCTCTCTGAGCTATTTTTGTTTAGCAACAATCTCATGACTTGACATCATAGTGGGGTGCATCGGTAGATGGTAGATAGGTCGCTCGTCATACAAATACTGATTGTAAAAATATTGAACATTACATTGATAATATTAGTAACACAATGATTTTAATATGTTCAAACATTTTACCAAAAACTTATTAGAAGCATGGAAATTTTATTCCCAATAATAAACATGAAACCAACCCCTTTATAAAACCAATGTCAAATTAAGAAATACATTTACATTAGTTTCTATTATCTCACAATTTGTAGCTTGGGAAAATCCCAACCCTATCCATGGAAGTGTGACAACTATGGGAGTACCTATCCACTGTCACCTTAGATAAACACTCCCATCACTTTAGTGATGATGAAGTCACAAGAAGGGGGGAATATGGGTGACCCTAGGGGGATTGATATGAAATGTGAGATGATGATGATGAATATCCATATAGGCCAATATTGGATATGGAATAAGGATTGAAGAAGAGTCTTGTAGAATAGTTAATGGTTGCCAAGTGTTGTGTACTTGAAAAAAAATGTTAGCCCTTCCTAGAACAAGAAAAATGATAGATATAGAAGCCTTAAACCAAAAGGAATAAAGAAAGAAGCCTTGATGTCTCAAATTGAAGCAGTATGTAAGTGTATATATAAACAATAAAATATGTTAATAGCTACAAATTTAACCATCCAGAATCTAGTACAAGATATCATAAATAAAGCTAGCAATGACTAGTCAAACTTCCAATGTTTAAAGTAAGACTTCGGTGGCATTAAGGGTTGTTTTTTAAGAATTATCAACAAGTTATTATGATATCCAATTGGGTGTAACAAAAAATTTCTACAACATAAATATCTAGCCACATAAATGAAACAGAACAATTACCAAACTTTACAAGTAAATTCAACAATAGATTAGAGAGCAATATATGATGAAAAAGTGGTTTTTCAGAATCCCTAATGGATGTAGCATTAATTTGTAACATAAAAGAGAATTGCTTGCTAAACCAGACACCCTTAGGGCACAAATAAGCCTAAAGCATGAAGAATTGATTCCAACTTGAAAAATTGCAATATCTCTAAAATTCATGCATACCAATGCAATGATTTTATATCTCCAAGGAAAGTAGATTAGTTCCTTATCAGTCGGGTTAATGGAGTCTCTTGTGTAAGAGATAGTTTTGTTACTTATCTAGGGGTGTAATCTCTTTTAATCCCTAGAGCAAACACAACTATCAAGGTAAATCTAGGAGGGTGTAAGCCCTTTTACTCCTCCTAGCAACCTTTGCAAAATAGCTTATTCAATGACAAAATGATATATCTTGGTGGAAGGTGTATTAACTTATACTACTCCAAGGATTTATACCAAAATAACCTTGAAACAAGAAAAAAAGAACAACAATATGAAAAAAATTTCCTTACCAATTCCAAGAGATAGCAAGTAAAACCCTCATCTACCAAGAATATTCCACCACAATAGCAAGAACAAAGAATCCAAGAGATAGTTCTATCCTTCCTTCCAATAGACAAGTAATTAACATCCACAATAACACAAGAGAGAGAGATATTGATTTTCCCAAGTAGGGAAAACATTTCAGCCACGAGGTATGTAATCCTCAAGTGAGTTATATCAAAATGAAATGTGAGGTGACCTCTATTTATATGAGTTCACCTAAAATAGTTTGTCCAAATAAGTTTGTCCACATTCATAATTTGAGGAGGCCGACCTCACAAATTGTCCTTCCTAAAAAACACTTTTTACCAATTTAAAAAATTACCATGAAGAAATCCCTAAAATGATGACATCACTTCTTTAGGAGGAGACATAGGGGCATAAAGAGAAAAACATTGAGCTTGTTGAGGAAGTCATTGGGCCTTCCAAGGCCAAATTTCAATGTACTAGGTTCTTCCTTCAACAAACATGCCATATAATCATCAAACACCTTGCACCACCAAACCCTAGCCTTCCAAGTGATGACCTCATGCCCCAAAAGTGAAGTGTATGGCCTCCAAAGGAAAACGTTGGGGCTAGGAAGGCTAGAGAGTCACCTCCAATGGATAATACAATGCCTCTAAATGAAGCATCCCTCATCCAAGTTGTCCCAATGAGTGGGGTATGTCATTCACTCTATGGGCTTCATGCACCTATGAAGGCCCAAGCAAGGATTGTTCCTCCACAAGTATCCACCAAGCAAGGTCTTGCAAAGACAAGTAAATTCTCCCTTCAAGGGTATCAAGTAATATGTATCATTCCAAGTAAATCACATTTAATGCCAGAACCATCTAAACACGTGCATCAAATCTACCCTTTCAAATCAAACAAGTTCTAAAAGACCCTATGCAATTTTCCAAATTTAGAAATGGGAGGGGTGTCATAATGCCCTATTGGGTGAACCAATTCCTGTTCAAATAGGGGATGTTTTCAGGGAGAATCCTTTCCAAGTTACATAGTGAATGTGAGGTGGATGGGGTTTCATGAAATACAAGGGCTCGTATTGTCTCATTTATGGGTGCCTTTGTTGAGGGCTAGCCACATCCTTTTCCTCTTTTTGTTTTTGAAGAATATGTTGGATCATGTTGTCATTGATGTCAAAGGAACAATGTCTTGTCATAGTATATTGATGTACTATGTATTTTCATTGTTGTCAATGGATTGATGTTAAGTAATTCATTGATATATGATGCATATATGATGTCATGCATAGATGAATATGGATCAATGTGTTGTCATTGATATATGATGCATAGACGAAGATAGATCGATGTGTTGTCATTGATATATGATGCATAGATGGATTGATGCATTAATGTATTGATCGTTGGATCATGTGGTCATGCATGGAATCAATGACAAAGGGACAATGCCATAGTGATGTGTTGTCATGGGTTAGTCCAGTTGGATTGATGTAAAGATGACTCATTATTGTCTTGTCATGGTTGATATGAAGTACAAATGGATAAACTCCAAAGTGGTCCGCTTATGGTGAAATCCCTCACGGGAAGACACTTTGCAGTTGAGTTATCCTAGAAGTATGGTTATAGAACCCAAGATTAATTATGGAATAATGAGATAAATATCAATGAATTTTTCAATGAAACTATCCTATATGGATAGTGCTTGTCATTCCATTTCTGGTGGTATGTGGAACATCACATAACTCCTCACAGTTTGAGAGTTATGGCCTTGTGAAGTTGGAGGACCCTCATGTGTTGTCTAGAAGCCCCCAAAAGTCCAGGTAGTCAAAGAGTTTGCAAAGAATAAATTATTTAAATAATAAAGTTAAGTGATTAATTCAAAGAAGATTATTTAAATAATAAAGTTAATGGATAACTTACTAATTATGGAAAGTGGTTATAAGTGAGTTAACCCTAAAATAAGGAAAGTGGGTTAAGTGGACAAGTGGCTATGTGAACAAAGTGGCTAAGTGGACAAAGTTGGACAAAGGTGGCTATGTGGACAAAGTGGTTAAGTGGATACTTCTAAAGGAAGCTACTTGGAGAGTATAAATAAGAGAGAAAGGGTCTCTTGTTGATGCATCTCTCTTGAGCATATATTGAATATCTATTTTGAGTGAGAGAGTCATTGCAGGTACTCATGGACACATCAAAGTTTCCGTAAGTCTGAGATCTTGACGAAAAAAGTTTCAAAAATTCAGAAACTCTAGTTTCTGAAGGAGCACATGGGCTACAATGAGCTAGAGCGGGTACATACACAGGCTACAGTGAGGCAGGGCATGTACACATGTAGGATGAAGTAGATAAGAGCGCGTACAGTTGGAGAAATTCATGGAGACTTGAGTGTGAGCTGGTGCCAGGTTTCTGAAGTCTGAAGCAAGTTCCAGATATGCATTCCGTGGGATCAGATATGCCATAGAAGTTCTGGTATGGTTACATGAGTTTTTTGATGGATACTTTTGCTCATGGTATGGTGAATGCTTAAGGAATTCTTGGTATGGTTGTTGTGATATGGTTTATGTTGGTTTATTGATAGAGTGATAAACACTCTTATGTTTAAGTACTGATATGATTTCTATAGTATACTAGTTACTTATACATGATTAAGTAACATTCATATTGTATGGTTGAGGAGCATGAGTAAGTTGTTGGACAACATAGATGTGTTGTGATTGGTTATGGTACATATTGGATAGTGAAAGGTAGAAGTGGATGTGACAGAAGTTGCAGAAGATATGAGTTTTCAAGGAGAGAGAAAACCTTAGTTCTTAAGGAGGCATATGCAGGCTGCTGTGAGCTAGACCACGTACATACATGGGCTGCACTATTGGTAGGGTGCATACATACACGTGTTACACTACTGCCAGGTCATGTACCTATTGATAGATTGGTATCTGTTGAGGATTGAATCCTCTTCTCAGTTGGTGCTGAGTTGTGTAAGCTGAGTCTTGCATTGCAGAGCTGGTGATCTTGTGGAGTTGTTACTCTATTCAGTTGTTGCTGATAAAACCCCAAGGATTGTAGTCCATAACAAAAAGAAAATTGTACACACATCTTGTGTTCTTTGTGTTAGCGTCGGAAGTCACTTCTGGATTGCTTGCAGGAGCAGAGCCCTACACCCATCAGTTTAATGTCACGAGTTGTTTATAAAGGGGTGATCAAATGGAGACAAAGACTCGAGGATACATTACTCTAACTTAGGGACTGTATCTGGTACGTAAAGAATAAAGGAGGTCTGGAATCCTAACTTCAGCCAGCAGGTTGATTAAAAGGTGAGCAGGTGGAAGACTTGGTAGGAAAGGTGAACAAACAGCTTGGGCAACAGGCTTTCAGCAGCTTGCAGAAGAAAAAATCTGAATGCAAGATCCTCTTGGTTCAGGGTCTCAAGAAACTGAAAGGGGACTTGAATGGATCCGCCAATTCCAAGTCAATCAGCGTTGGGAAAGCACACGAACTGATTAGAAACATCGTAACTATTACAGTGATCCATTACAACATCATCCTATAATAGCTACAACTCGACTAGACCCTCCAATTCCGAGCTGTTCTAACACAGTATAACAAAGATGTAAAAGAAACTGGAATTCATAAGGCAATAAGTCTCAGAAGTCTATACATAACCAGAGTATCAGTGCTTCATTAAAGCTTTACAACCGGGAGCTCTGCTCAACCATCGATGCTTACAAAAATGGCGAAAACGCCTACATATACTCAAAACAAAACACAACAGCGAAAACGAGATACTGCATTAATAACATTGCATCTGCATGTCTTCTGACAGTCTGCACATGCAGACTAGACGATCGTGCACCTATGACAGACGCCATCTTAACTGCGCATGGCTCCAGCAAGGGGAGTAGCTGAGCCATTAAGCGTCGAGCTAGCATGTTCAGACTTCCTCCGGCTAGTCGAGGACTTGGCATGGATTTCCTGAAAGAATGGGTACACAGGACCCTCTTGGGCGGAGCGCTTACTAGACCCTCCATGCTTCACACTTAATGAATGAAGAGAGGCTCCAAACACCCACTGGATTTTCATTAACTGCTTCCTTAGGGAGTGGCCGAGACGATATGCTCAGGAGCTTTGACACTTCGCGTCTCGTGGATGAGAAGGAGATGTTTTCTGTGTGTTGGAGTTGTGAGGGGTGAGAAGGCGAGGAGCCTAATCGTGCACCACGTGTCCCTCTTTGATGGATGGTTCTGATCACCTCGACAAAACTGTGGGCCCGAGTCCTGGATGCCCTTGGCACTTCGCGTCTCGCGGCTAGGGGGAGTTAGTCCTTCTGCTTTAAAGTTACGATGGGCGAGGAGGCGAGGAACCCAATCGCGCACCACGTGTCCCTCAAACCTGACTGTCCTAAATTCACCCGACGTTGCTGTGGGCCCTAGGCGCTCGCGCCTCTCGCTACTCGGGACCTCGCGAGTTGAAGTATCAGAATTTGGCATTCTCCCTTCGCGAAGTCCCGAGATGCGATGGTCAGCGACGGTTGACCTCCTCCGGTGACTTATGTAACTCGGAATCTCGCACAATCAAAAGGAGATGGTCTGCCCTTCGAACTCACAAACCCCGAGCTCGAGAAATAACACTGCGCTTAAACTGCTTGCGATCAACGACCCTCGTAACTTCGCGAGTGCCTCTTGAAGGATTCCGACCGTTGACTTCCTTAAAACTTTAAGCGCTATAGTTAATGCGACTTGGTTAATCTGAAATTATCTATCAATCGCTGTTCTACTCTGTCGCTGAATCCTTTTCGCTGAAGAATAAAATGCTCGCTCGCTTGATTTTAAGTCCGAAAAGGACTTCTTTTATGCGCTGCGCTTGGGCGCTCCTTGAGCAACCTGCGGACCTGTGTATCCCGATGCCGAAGACAAGAAATGTTGCTAACACTTTGTGTTCCTTGTAGTGATGGATTATTGATGATCTCTGTTGTTGGTATATGTTTACATACAACTAATTATAGATTGACAGTAATAAGTGTTGAGTAAATTGTGATTTCTAACTAAGGAGTTTTGTGAAAGGAAGTGAAAAAAATCCCTACACTCATTCACCCCCCCTCTCATTGTAATCGGTGTGTCCAACAATTGGTATCAAAGAAGGCCTTCATTATAAGCCTTAACAAACTTGGAGGAGATCCATGGACACACAAATGGATTATGAATTTCCAATCCTTGATGAGAAAAATTATTCAACATGGAGAATAGAAATGAAAGAGTATTTGAAGGAAAAATGAGTAGGTGTTTGGAAAGAAACTATTGGTGGATCCGTTCCCTTGAAGAATAAGTCAAAGTTTGCTGCTCAAAAGGAATAAAGAAGAATGATGCATTGGCTCTCAAGACCATTCTCAATGTACTCTCAAGTTCTATCAAAGAAAGCATGGGACAATGCACTTCCACCAAGGATCTATGGCTAAAGATAGAGAATACATACCAAGGAAAAAAGGAAGACACTAAAGACAACTCTAAAGGTAAAGAATCTCCCGATTGCAATAATTCTAAGTGTGATGATGTTGAATGTTTCTCTACAATTGAAGAAGAAAATCTAGAAATAGTTTGTGTAGAATCAGATGACAGTTTTCCCATGGAAGAAGTAGAAGAAGAACTTTCAAAGATTAAAAAGAAAGTTGATTGGGGTCTATATGAATACAACTATGACCATAGTTATATAGACTATAGCTATCTTTCTAAGAACACTAAAAGGTTTCTTGAAAAGAATCAAAAACATATTTTGAAACTAAAGGAAATGCTCAAAGAACAAGAATAAAGTAAAAGGACTCGACTAGAAGAAAAGGAAGAAGAGATCAAAAGACTAAAGAATGAAATAGAAGAAAATAAGAAGGTAGATGATGATGTTAGCAAAAGTCTTGAAGTTAATATCCATATCAAGCCCCAAATTGAAGAATCCAAATGGGTAGAGGAACTATTGAAGAATCAAGTGAATGAAAATGAAGAGTCATGTCATAAATTGGAAGTTGAAGTTGTTGATCTTAGAAAGAAAGTAGAGAAGTCAAACAAATTCTTGAATAACTCAACAATATTGAATGAAATATTGGATAGTCAAAGATCACTAAATGATAAATCAGGTCTTGGATACAACAAATAAGCTACACATTTTGAAGAAAGCACCTCAAAGAAGCTTGAGGTAAGTCCCTCATTCTCAAAAGATGGAAATAATGTTGCAAGTCAACCATTTACACAAGGCAATGAAAATTTCAAAAGAACAAAGCAAGGAAGACATCAAGAATCCATCTTTACACCTCAAAGAAAATTCAAAAGAGAGACACCTTCAAGATGGACACCAAAGCAAAGGTATGGAAATGCTTTTCATGGTCATTGTTACTCATGTAATGAATATGGTCACAAATCTTTGGAATGCAAAAATTATGCAAGGAGAAATAATGAAAGATTTCATAACACCCTAAGGTGTTGGAGATGTAATCAAGTAGGACACATTGCTGCTCATTGTCACACCATGAGATGATACAACTGTAGTGGATTTGGCCACAAATCCCAGGATTGTTGGAACACAAGAAGACAATCCATGAAGAGTGTTTCATATAGTATGACTAGAAGAACACATGAGGCTAGAAAGGAAGACAATGTTGGAAATATGGAAGATTAGAGCTCAAGTTCTGAGAAGATGGGACACCTTTAGAAGTGGGTGAAGAATACTGAACAATTAGAATAGAATGACAACCCTAAGGCAACTCAATCTTGACTTATTTTGAAGAATACATAGGTTACATTGATAATAGTAGCATAAATACGCGAGATGACCTATAAATAGGCTGCGTACATACGCGAGCTGTCTTTATAGAAGGCCACGTACATGTGGTAAAAGCCTTGGAAAGTAGGCTATGCAAATAAGTTGTAGCTTGGTGTGATGGTATAACTCTATGTTGCATGGTCTAACATGGTTTGTTGCAGGGTCTGACATGGTTTGTTGCAGGGTATGACATGGTTTGTTGCATATTTTCATGATTACATGTTGTCATACATAATTAATGTATGTATGGTGATGACATATGGTTGAGTGTTGAAAGTCTATCCTTGATGCATTATACTAACTCTAGAGTATGGATTGAGGATTTTTCTATTGAGGAACAATGTTGGTTGTGACAGTGAAGTTATGGCACTTTGGTTATGAGATATATCATGATGATGCTATCTAGAGATGTCATTGATATATTGAGGTACACTTATAGTACATGTATTTTTTGAATGCTTAGTATTTGCTGTAGTGAATGGTGGTTAAGGCAGATTTGTTGGGATACATGGCTGGTACATATTTGAGTTCCATTGATATATCTTGTGATGTATTGTTAGAGGCATATTTGTTGGATATCTTGGTGCATGCATTTGTCATGTGGTTGAGGTACATATTGGGACATGTAGTTGATGAGTTGATGAGGTGGTTATGTTGTACATCATTGATGAGTCATAGCTTGATCTTTAGTAGATGAATGTTTGGTACACTTTTGGTACATTGTTAGAGGCACCTGCTAGCATTATGATTGGAACATGGTTTATGGTTGATATGGTATACATGTATGAGATCACATCTTGATTGTAGTTCATCTTGTTGAGGTTTGGTGCATGGTTGATGTACTTGTTTTAGTACATGATGTATAAGATGATATAATTGAGACACTTGTTATGATGCTTGATGGTTGAGATACATGATTGTGGCACTTGGTTAATGGTAGAAGCATATCATAAGTGATGTGACACTTGTTTGAGGCACATGGTTGGCATGTTGGTAGAAGAATATGGTTGATACACTCCATTGATGATATCTTATGGTATATTGTATGGTGTTAATGTACATGGTTGGTGTACATAGGTGTTGTGCATGGTTGGCACACAATATGGCACATGATGTACTTGGTTGATTTTTTGTTCATGATTCTCTATTCATTTTTGACATATCTTCTGCTTCATAATGTATGGTATGGCATGATTTTAATGCATCGACAGGTCCAAGGATCATCATAGGAAGAACATATTATTCTTGAAGTAGTTGATCTATGTTCCGATTAACAAGTAGCATTTGAAACATAAGCATATTACAATGGTAGCATATTGTTCATATTGCAGAGAAGATAGGGGGAGATATACCCATAGGGGGAGTCATTCTTTTTCCCATGATTCTTTCAGATGCAAAGGTAAATACTTGGAGAAAGAGAAAAAAGGGATGGTTCCGAGGGGAGCGATGATCGCAGGGGGAGCATGAGTGATATATGTTCAAGCATTACATCAGAGTGATATCCCTTGTTCAAAAGGGGAGAGATTATTTAGAGGAAGATCAAAGGAATCCAGACAAGGGGAGAAACCCCAAGGAGAGAACTACCCTTTGCCATTGGTGTCAAAGGGGGAGAGATAGTCACATTGATGTGATTGAGATGACTATTGATGAAGAGCAATGCCATGTCTACATGTTGCCATCAATGATTTGTGTTGACATCAATGTTGGTATTGCCATCAATGCCAAAGGGGGAGATTGTTGGATCATGTTGTCATTGATGTCAAAGGAACAATGTATTGTCATAGTATATTGATGTATTATGTATTTTCATTGTTGTCAATGGATTGATGTCAAGTAAAGTCATTGATATATGATGCATAGATGATGTCATGAATAGATGAAGATGGATCAATGTGTTGTCATTGATATATGATGCATAGATGAAGATAGATCAATGTGTTGTCATTGATATATGATGCATAGATGGATTGATGCATTAATGTATTGATCGTTAGATCATGTGGTCATGCATGGAATCGATGACAAAGGGACAATGTCACAGTGATGTGTTTTCATGGGTTAGTCCAGTTGGGTTGATGTAAAGATGACTCATTATTGTCTTGTCATGGATGATAGGAAGTAAAAATGTATGAACTCCAAAGTGGTCCCCTTATGGTGAAATCCCTCATGGGAAGACGCTTTTCAATTGAGTTATCCTAGAAGTATGGTTAGAGAACCCAAGATTAATTATGGAATAATGAGATAAAGATCAAATAATTTTCCAATGAAAATATCCTAGATGGATAGTGCTTGTCATTCCATTTCTGGTGGTATGTAGAATGTCACATAACTCCTCACATTTTGAGAGTTATGGATTTGTGAATCTGGAGGACCCTCATGTGTTGTCTAGAAGCCCCAACAAGTCAAGTAAGTCAAAGAGTTTTCAAAGAAGAAATTATTTAAATAATAAAGTGAAGTGATTAAGTCAAAGAGGATTATTTAAATAATAAATTTAATTGAGAACTTACTAATTATGAAAAGTGGTTATAAGTGAGTTAACCATAAAATAAGGAAAGTGGGTTAAGTGGACAAGTGGCTATGTGAACAAAGTGGCTAAGTGGACAAAGTTGGAAGAATGTGGCTATGTGGATAAAGTGGATATGTGGACAAAGTGGCTAAGTGGATCCTTCTAAAGGAAGCTACTTGGAGAGTATAAATAAGAGAGAAAGGGTCTCTTGTTGATGCATCTCTATTGAGAATATATTGAAGATATATTATGAGTGAGAGAGTCATTGCAAGTACTCATGGATGCATCGAAGTTTCTGTAAATATGAGATCTTGACAACAAAAGTTCGGAAGTTCAGAAACTCTAGTTTCTGAAGGAGCGTGCGGGCTACAGTGAGCTAGAGCATGTACATACGTGGGCTACATTGAGGTAGGATGCATACATGCATGGGTTGAAGGAGATCAGAGCGTGTATAGTTGGAGAAATTCATGGAGACTTGAGCGTGAGCTGATGCTAGGTTTCTGAAGTCTGAATCAAGTTCCAGATCTGCATTCGGTGGGCTTCGATCTGCCATAGAAGCTTTGGTATGGTTACATGATTGTTTTTGATGAATACTTTTTCTCATGGTATGGTGAATGCTTAAGGAATTCTTGGCATGGTTTTTTGTGATATGGTTTATGTTGGTTGATTGATAGAGTGAGAAACACTCTTATGTTTCAGTACTAATATGATTTCTATAATATACTGGTTACTTATACATGATTAGGTAACATTCATATTGTATGGTTGAGGAGAATGAGTAAGTTGTCGGACATCATAGATGTGTTGTGATTGGTTATGGTACAAATTGGATAGTGAAAGATAGAAGTGGATGTGACAAAAGTTGCAGAAGATCTGAGTTTTCAAGGAGAGAGAAAACCCTAGTTCTTAAGGAGGCATACACAAGTTGTTGTGATCCAAACTGCGTACATACGCGGGCTGCACTATTTGTAGGGTGCATACATATGCGTGTTGCACTACTGACAGGTCACGTACCTTTTGACAGATTGGTATATGTTGAGGATTGAATCCTCTTCTCAGTTGGTCCCTAGTTGTGTAAGCCGAGTCTTGCATTGCAAAGATGGTGCTCTTGTGGAGTTGTTACTCTATTTAGTTGTTGCTGATAAAACCCCAAGGATTTTAGTCCATAATAAAAATAAAATTGTACATACATCTTGTGTTCTTTGTGTTCCTTGTGGTGATGGATTATTAATGATCTCTGTTGATGATAAATGTTTAGATACAATTGGTTATAGATTAACAATAATAAGTGTTGAGTAAATTGTGATTGCTAACTAAGGATTTTTGTGGAAGGAAGTGAAAAATATACCTACACTGATTCACCCCCCCCTCTCAGTGTAATCGATATGTCCAACATAATATTTTTCCAAGACCTTTATTAGCCATTCATTTTGTGTGTGTTTCCAAGTTGAAGACAATAAGGGGAACTAAAAGGAAATGCATAGCCCACATACTCTCTACCTTGACTTGCATGCTTTTCCAAGTTGAAGACAATAAGGGGCACTAAAAATAAATGCATAGACCACATATTCTCTACCTTGGAAAGCATTGTTGATCAGTTAGTTATTTATTTTATGGGTCCCTCATTTTTTTGAGAGGTATTTCATTGCTCTTAGGACCCCAGGGTGAGATTTTATTTCATGATGGTTTTTTAGGGAACCTATGAGCCTAATGGCCTCTTCTTCCCATGAAATGAGGTACATGCCCTTCTTGGATCAATAAGCCTGAAAAACTAAAATATGGGGAAATAGAGGGTAAGAAGTAATGGAAGGTGGAAAGTTTGAGAAAGAATGGTACAATGAACCTTCAAGGAGACCCCCCAGTAGCAACCCTTTCTCTGAGGGTGGCCACTTACTAGAAAATCATGACACTCACCAAGCTGAAATAGGGAAAAAAGCATAATTTCCAAGAAGAAGCTCCATAATCAAGAGAAGATTTAATCTGACATATTCAAATGCTTCAATTATTAAGGTGACACTTACCATGACACTTGAATTCTTACCGCATGGAGTAAGATCCACTGTCTTCCAGAATCAAGTTGGTGTGGTGAATGCCATCATGACGAATGGAGAGGTATGATGGTGAGGCGAGGCTCTGTCTGTGTGAGTTGACACTGTCAGCCAATCCATCTCTTAGTACTGCATGTCTGCAGCCTGAGGGCCTTGAGAAATCATATCCTTAGTTACCCCTAGAAAGGTGGGGTAACAGTTCCATTGAAAACCCAAAAATACAATTACTCATACATCTTTTTCTTATGCCTTACGAGGTTGTCTACATAAAAGAGATAAAATTCATGTTGTAATACTATTGACCCAGGTTGGTTGCTGGAAGATGGCATGTTAGGATTGGTAGGGTAAAGAAGCTGTCTATTTTCATCAAAAAATTTCTTGCGATATCTTTCTATTGATAAGAGCTTGCAAAATTTTGGGACCACATGAATATCTTGAGCATCTGAACTCGATCATGAATATTGATCCTGCAAAATTCAATGAACAATTATTAAATTCCACATGCATACATAACAAAAATTGTTACGAGGAAAATCTCGCTATGGCTAGGGGTAAACCACAACAGATGGAAATAACTGCAAAAATCAACTCTATTCTCAAATATTCTATATAAACAAATATGCTAGTAAGACAAGACAAAAGGCCTACCTCGTCCAGATGTTTGATGAAGTCCACCATTGAGCACTTGACCCAAATCAATATATCTGCAACTAGTCCTCAACAACCAAGCAAAGCAAGCATATGGTGATAATATATGATGTTAGCACATTCAATAGAATAATCCATTAATATATATAACAAATATGCCTATGGAATAATAATTCAAATATTTTCAAGATATCTATCAATTGGAAGAGAAAAGAGTATTTCTATTAATATATGATCAACAGAAGTGAAAAATTTACAAACTTACGTGTCAACACAGTTCGAAACCGAGAAACTAAGTTCCTTCTAGCTGGGCATCCACCACTTCAATCCTCCACCAAAGGAAAGCTCATAGAAGAGAGACAATGGAGTTATCAATCAATAAGGGAAGAGCTTGGGGGCTAAACACTATGTTCAGACTTAAAGGACAAAGGGATGTAGACTCAATATGAAGTTAATAATTTCTCCAGAGTAACTTTTCTCTCAAAGTTGAATTCTTTCTCCTTCTTTCCATAGCTCGTAATTAGCCCATTTATAGCCTTCAAATGGAACTGAAGGGCCGATTCAGAACATTTCCAGTATATAGAAGGCCAAGGATCATAGATCTCCTATCGTGACATGGAAACCCGACACCATTTTTCATTTTTGGGCACAAATCCCGATGTACATGGGATGTAGTGGTGAAGCTTGCATCTACGCATGTTGTATAGTAGGAAATGTGTGTACATGTGGGAAACATGTATTTTTTAGCTCTGGAATTTGAAAAAAGGGATGAAAAGTCTGCATAGGGAAATGGAAAAAGGCCCTCTGTGAAAGATTTCATATGGTGAGGAAAATCTTGCTATAATCTTGCATAGGGTGAGGCAAATCTATTTTGGCATTCTACAACTCCATTTTGTTGAGGATTACCTGGAATAGTATATTCTCTTTTAATTCCATGTCTATCACATAATTATTTGAAATCTCTTGACATAAATTCTCCTCCCATGTATGAGTGAATTTCCTTTAACTTCCTTGTTGTCTGATTCTCAGCTAACGCCTTAAACTCTTCGATTTGAAGTGGTTTCTCTGAATATGTGAAACTCTTCGATTTGAATTGAGTACGAGTCAACTTCCCCATTTGGCAAGATTCACATACAGAGTTATTAGGCTTAGATATTCTTGGAAGGTTTTTCACAACACCTTCATTATTCAATTTGACAATATGATCAAAATTCAGGTGTCCAAGCCTTCTGTTCCATAACCAACTTTCATCAAGTTTGCTTAAACGAAATTTCTCCTTATCTTCCTTCAGAACATATACATTGTTTCAAGTTCTATCCCCTTTTTCAATCAACTCTCCTGTGTTTACTGTCTTTATTTTACAATTCTTGGTAGTGATAGTGAATTCACATCCTCTGTCACATATCTGAATGACACTAAGAAGATTATGCTTTAAACCATCAACAAACAATACATCTTGAGCTTTGCTTCTTATATTATTTAAGCTTACTAGACCTTTACCTTTGATCTTTCCTGGAGCATCATTTCCATAGGTCACACTCCATGATTTATTTCTTTGAGTAATAGGAACTTACTTTTGTCACCTGTCATATGACTGGATCATCCACTATCAATATACCAGGTGTCTTTTTGTATTTGAGCTGACAACACTAATCCATACTTGTTATCTTCATTCTTCTTCCAAACCTTAATGTTTTCATCTCTATGATTTGAATTTGGCATATAGTTTTTTAAGTGACATTTGTAAATGTGTTGAACCTGCACAAAATAGATCTATCTAGAAAATACTACACACATTGCAGAGAGAAATTGAGAAAAAAGAAGCAAGATAGAAAGAATGGAAGAATTCTCATTAACCATATTCCACACTCAAAGAGTGAATAATTTACAATAGATATAGGCTACATAAGTAACTAATGAGCCATAGTGGTGGTCTATATTGATCTGGACACACACCAACAATTACAAGAGTAAACTGCCACCTAGTCTAGTCTCTCAGGTTGTTACGGGAGTGAACTGCCACCTAGATGAGTTAACTAGTCAACTAGTCTTTAGTTAATTGAATGAACAAAGAGTAGTGAGTTGGTGATGATCCCAATGTTGCATGGTGAAAAAACCAATGCAACATCTAAACTCAACTCAACTAGTCAAACTGAAGTGCCAACTAAAA